>SJYX01001858.1:124562-180528 GCA_006410675.1 Oreotragus oreotragus | reverse complement strand
TCTGCATATCTGAGGCTATAGATATTTCTCCCGGCAATCTTGATTCCAGCTTGTGCTTCTTCCAGCCCAGCGTTTCTCATGATGTACTCTGCCTAGAAGTTAAATAAGCAGGGTGACAATATACAGCCTTGATGTACTCCTTTTCCTATTTGGAACCAGTCTGTTGTTCCATGTCCAGTTCTAGCTGTTGCTTCCTGACCTGCATATAGGTTTCTCAAGAGGCAGGTCAGGTGGTCTGGTATTCCCATCTCTTTCAGAATTTTCCACAGTTTGTTGTGGTCCACACAGTCAAATGCTTTGGCATAGTCAATAAAGCAGAAATAGATGTTTTTCTGGAACTCTCTTGCTTTTTCGATGATCCAGTAGATGTCTGATCTCTGGTTCCTCTGCCTTTTCTAAAACCAGCTTGAACATCCGGAAGTTCACGGTTCATGTATTGGGGAATTTAAAAACATTTGAAAGAATCTGAGCACACGATTTTTGTTCAAACCTTAAGATTATTTACTACCTGGTCTCCTAGGCTTCCTTATCAGTCTCCTGGCCTGTCTCCTTTATTGGAAAATATACTTGCTGTTAGAGCTGATATTTATTCTTGGCTCTGCCACTTTAGCAGTGTAGCCTTCACATCTCTGGGCCTCAGTTTCCTTATCTGTAAATTGAAGATGATAAAAGGAGGTGCTGTGAGGGTAAAATATATGTATGTGAAAATACTCGGGAATTCCACTTACCAGTTGGACAAACTCGGGCTTGTTAATTGATCTCTTTGAAACCTTATTCATGTATAAAATGAAAATGTTAACAGCAGCATCTGTTTCTGTAAATTCTCTTCTAATCCACTCATCATCCAGTTTTCCTAATTTTTGTTCACGGTACCCAGTGGAGGATGCTTATTGAAAAACCTTGTAGTCATNGGCTTGTTAATTGATCTCTTTGAAACCTTATTCATGTATAAAATGAAAATGTTAACAGCAGCATCTGTTTCTGTAAATTCTCTTCTAATCCACTCATCATCCAGTTTTCCTAATTTTTGTTCACGGTACCCAGTGGAGGATGCTTATTGAAAAACCTTGTAGTCATTATTGGTAGTTCCTTTTCCCACCACATTCAATCCGTCAGCAAGGCCTCTTTCTTCTTTTAGAATAGATTTTGAGGGAATCCTCTGGTGGCCCTGTGGTTAGGACTCCGCACTTCCATTGCAGGGGGCATGGGTTTGATCCCTGGTCAGAAAACTAAGATCCTGCAACCTCACAGCATGGCCAGAAACGAAACAAAACGTGAACCGTGGTAAATGCCACCACTTTCCCTCACCATCTCCAGCCTTGTGCTTGGGCCCCCAGTGTCCACTTGTGTTCCTCTAGGGTTCTTTCTTTGTGTGATGATCAAAGCATCTATTTACAACCTTCTAGTAGCTTTCCATTATATACTTGGAATAAAATATGAAAGTCTTCCTGTGACCTGTCTGGTCCTAACTATCTATCATCTTTATATCCTGCCATTTTATATTCACTCTGCTCTAGCTCTGGAGAAGGCACTGGCGACCCACTCCGGTACTCTTGCCTGGAAAATCCCTTGGATGGAGGAGCCTGGTAGGCTGCAATCCATGGGGTCGTGAAGGGTCTGACACGACTGAGCGACTTCACTTTCACTTTTCACTTGCATGCATTGGAGAAGGAAATGGCAACCCACTCCAGTGTTCTTGCTTGGAGAATCTCAGGGATGAGGGAGCCTCGTGGGCTGCTGTCTATGAGGTCACACAGAGTCGGACACAACTGACGTGATTTAGCAGCAGCAGCAGCAGCTGCTCTAGCTCACATGCTTTTTTTTTTCTTTTATTATTATGCTGCAGGACTTGTAGGATAGTTCCTTGACCAGGAGTTGAACCTGGGCCTCAGCAGTGAAAGTGCTGAGTCTTAACCACTGGACCACCAGGGAGCCCCAGTCATGCTTTTTTTTTTAATGCCACGGGGCTGTGGAGAGAATTAAATGAGTTAATTTAAGTGCTTGGAATAGTACCAGGCATGGGGCAAGCGAGAGAGTGAATGAGGACAGGGCAGGGCTACAGTGCTTGGAATAGTACCAGGCATGGGGCAAGCGAGAGAGTGAATGAGGACAGGGCAGGGCTACTCAGAGGGGTGGTTGGTTGTGGACACAGGCTGGTGAAGATGTAGGGGAGATGTATTCTGGCACCAGAGAACAGCAGGCAGCAAGGTCTCAAGCAGGAGGAAGCCTGGGTGTGACCCAGAAAAAGGAAGTTTCCATTTAGAAATGTGCAGGCCATGGAACAAAGTATGGGATTTTATCCTCAGGATAAAAGTAAGCTACTGAGGGATTTTAAAATGGGGAGGGAGGGAGGTCATGACCTGATTTAATGTAAAGGCAGGTCATCCCCACTGCCTGTGGAGACTCCAGAGTTTGGTAGGCAGAAGAGGCAGCAAAGGTGTCCATTGGGGGAGGAATTTAGATAGGATCTCCCACCTAAGCCCAGGGACCCAGTATTGAGAATAAGACACACTCTCCAAATGCTTCATCTGGGATGGACAGGGACATCACGGCCAAAATGGAAAAGATGATTAAACTCTGACATAAAAGCGAGATTGCAGCAGATGGCCTGTGGGCCTACAGGAAAAAAAAAAAAAAGAAGAAGAAGAAAACGAAAGACATGATCCAAGCAATCCAGCAAAAGTTACATCTCCCCTTACAATGTAGCACATATTACAACTTACTATTGATATTCAGTACACTGACATTAATTGAATCCTTATTTATATGCCTGGGGTAATGTGCTGAATTCATTTTCTCGTTTAATTCTCACAAAACCCCTATCCACTCATTCAATAATTCCCCAAATATGGATCACCAGGCGCTGTTCTAGGTAGGACAGTAAAGCTTCTGCCTCCCAGAGCTGACACTCTAGAAGCAGAGACAGAGCTTAGACAAGGAAGCAAAAATATTTCAGTACATGATGAGAATGATGAAGGAATGAAGCAGAGGAAGAGGTGAGGAGGGAAGGAGAAAGATGCAGCTGTTTTAGAAGTGGTGATCAGAGACGATCTCACTGGGGAGATAACTCTTGAGCAGACACAAGGATGCTGGGACCAGGCCAGCTGTGGGTCAACATGGACTCCTGTGTGGAGCACCCGAGGGGGTGAGGGAAGGGCCTGTGTTCTCGGCTGCTAGAACAGTGTCTGACATAGAGCAGGTGACCAGTAAGCATTTGTTGACTAATCAGTGTATAAAAAGATCAAAATTAGTATGAGATCATTTATTCAGCTTGCATTGTAAGAGCCACCACTTTGCAGCAGGACCCTGTGTATATAGTGATCCACTGTAAGATTCTTCAAAGAGCTTTTCTTCTGGATGAGTGAGTGACTGCAAAAGTATCTTCTAAACTAAAAAGTGGAGATCCATAGTAGGCCTGCTGGCTTTTCCATATTCATACCCTGATGTCATGTCTAGAAGCAGGAGGCATCATTATTACTGTTTTCTCCTTGGCCTTTTGTGCTGTTCTGTTCTGTCCTGTCCCTTTCAGATGAGACAAATGCCTTGTTTAATAGGAACCTCCAATGTTTTAAAAAGGGAACTAGCATTTATTGAGTGCTTATTATATACCAGCAATGTGCTAGTGTTTAAATCATCCCTGATGCTTTCTAAGAGTTCTTTGAGACATTCATGCAGGTGGGGCAATTGGGTGTTTGGCTCAGTGAGCAAGTGACTGCCCCAAGATTTGAGAGCAATTCTGTGTCCTTAAGAACTCCCATCCCGGGAGGGAGGTTCAAGAGGGAGTGGACATATGTATATCTCTGGCTGATTCATGTTGATATTTGGCAGAAACCAACAAAATTCTGTAAAGCAATTTCCTTCAGTGAAAAAATTGATTAAAAGAAAACCCTTCCATGCTTTACAGAATGGTGCAGAAAGCCTTCCCTGAGGTTTGGGTTTTCTTTTTCTCCTTCCTCTCATGTCTCTTGCCTCTGGTCTCTCTGACTGATTCAGACACTTCCTATCCTGGATATCAGCAGCAGTTCCAGGATTTCTCCATGGGAAGGGAGTAGAGACAGCAATATGGTGGAAAGGAGGGGGGACCCTGGGCTTGTCTTAAGGCTGTGTTTGTGGAGTAGATGCACTGCTTTCACTGGGGTTGCATGTTTATTGCGGGAAAGGAGCCTCTGTAGTGTACTCTGAGAACTTGGCCAAATGTGGGTGACCATACCATTTACCATCCTACTTAGGGCCCTTTGGGGAGAGAAAGGGGTTATTATCAATACTTCTGCCAGACAAAAGCTGTAAACTGGAACTGCTCCTTGCAAACTAGAAGAAGGTAGGGTCACCGTAGGGGAAAGGGAAATAAAGTTGGCCTCTGTTCTGGTTAACTGTTGCTGTGCAACACATCTATCCAAAATTTGGCGGGTTATGGCGACAATCCTTTCATATTCTCTGCTGACTTCTGTGGGTCAGGAGCTGAGGAAGGGCTTGGCTGGGTGGTTCTGGCCTTGGGTCTCAGACAGGTGAATAGAGGTGCGGGAAGCTGGAGTGGCCGGGGGCTGGCTAGATAACTCTCTTTTTCTCTCTCTCCATTTAGTCTCAGGGTCTGTGTGGTGAGTTCACATGGAGAGTTTGGGTTTCCTCAGAACACAGTGGCTTCAGGCCAGTCAGACTAGTCCCAGGGGGCTTAAGACTGCCAGAGCGCACATTCTGACTAAGAAGCTGGGAGCTGCGTGGCCTTCTGTGATCCAGCCTCCGAAGTTGTGTGTGTGTGTGTGTGTGTGTTGCCCAGTTGTGTCCGCCTCTGCGACCCCATGGGGTGTGTAGCCCTCCAGATCCTCAAGAGGAGAGACTCTCCAGGCAAGAATACTGGAGTGGGCTACCATTTCCTTCTCCAGATGATCCTTCCTGACTCGGGGATTGAACCCAGGTCTCCTGCATCGTAGGCAGGTGCTTTACCCTCTGAGCTACTAGGGAAGCCCCTAAGTTACGTAAGTAACTTCTGAAGCCTCAGAAGTTACGCAGCACCAGTTCCATCCCTTCCCTTGGTTCCCAGCAAGTCCCAAGCCTGCCCAGAGTCAAGGCACAAGGTCCTAGAAGAGCACGTGGAGAGGCTCTTGTGGTCATCGTAGGAGCAGAGAATCTGCTGCAGGTGTCAGCTGACCTCTTCTAAGAGTCTTTCTGCAAACGTGTGGCTGATGAGCTGGGGAAACATCAAATTCCAGACAGAGCGTCTGAGCAAGTCCGGCTGAGGGGAGGCCTGGAATGTGGCCGTGGTTTATCATGGGAAACTGATCACAGGGAATGGAGGAGGGAATAGAGATGTAGAAGGGGGAGGGTCTAGGAGCCAGAGCTGGTGCTGTCCAGGGGGCTAAAGTGTCACCCCTATTTCCTGGGCCAGAATGGCCCCTCAAGCTGCCTCTCCTGATAGATGCTTCTTCAGAAAAACGCTGCCTCTTGTTCTGACTCTCTCCCATCATGATCATAAATCCTCACAGAACTTTTGCTGCAGGAAAGTAAGTGCTGGTCAGGCCAGCAAAAGCACTGGGTCCTGCCGGCAGCTGTATTTCTTGTGCTTCCTATTAAATAGATCATCTGTTTATGCATCAGCCCTGCTTTGTGTGCACACTTACCCTGGACTGCGATGGGCTCACCAAAGTCTCCTCTGGGGACCTGCCAGTGTGGCCAGCCCCATTCCAGTGCAGCAATCTTGTGTGTCTTCTAGGAACCAACACAGGAATTACCGTCCCATTTTACAGATGGGAAAACAGAAATGTAGTCAAGAGGAATGTCTTGCCCAAGGTCAGCCAGCTGGTAAATGTGCAATTGGAATGTGCCCAGGATTGCCTGAAACCAGGCTGGCATCTCATACAGTTCCAAGGTCCAGATAAGCTCTGAAAACCGCAAGCTTTCTCATGAAGTTGAGGACAGCATCTGATGGCAAACCTGATATGAATTGGATATGTTGTTATTTACTTTTTAAAGAGTTTTTGTTTTTGATGTGGACCATTTAAAAAGTCTTTTATTAAATATGTTGCAATATTGTTTCTATTTTTTATGTTTTGGTTTTTTGGCCTCCAGGCATGTGGGATCTCAGCTCCTAGACCAGGGATTAAACCCACATCCCCTGCATTGGAAGGTCAGGTTTTAACCACTGGACCACCAGGGAAGTCCCTGGACATGAAGTTATTTATAGTCGTTTTTATCCCTCTTAGTATGAATATGTATACATTTTTCTGTATAGGAGTAATGAGTTTATGAAGGATTTATGGGATTCTGCCCCAGAACTTGCTGGGCAATTGTGTAATATATGGTAGACTCACTGTATAAACGTTTCTGAAATCCACAGAATTCTGTTAGCAAGCATATTGAGCNCGCATTTCTTTTCCATGGGGATGGTCTTGATCCCTGTCTCCTGTACAATGTCACGAACTTCTGTCCATAGTTCATCAGCCCTCTATCAGATCTAGTCCCTTAAATCTATTTCTTACTTCCACTGTACAATCATAAAAGATTTAATTTAGGTCATACCTGATTGGTCTAGTGTTTTTCCCTGCTTTCTTCAATTTCAGTCTGAATTTGGCAATAAGGAATTCATGACCTGAGCCACAGTCAGCTCCTGGTCTTGTTTTTGCTGACTGTACCAAATGATCAAGAAGTTACCAAAGAATTTGTAATAATGGCATATCCTGTTAGATCATGTTAGTGTTACTTGCTCAGTTATGCCCACCTCTTTGCAACCCCATGGACTGTACCCAGCCAGGCTCCTCTGTCCATAAAATTCTCAGGCAAGAATGTTGGAGTAGGTAGCCATTGTCTTCTCCAGGGGATTTCCCCAACCCAGGGATTGAACCCCAGTCTCCTGCACTACAGGCAGATTCTTTACCATCTGAGCCACCAGGAAGCACACTGATCTATTTTTAAAAACATGCACACATCAGAGTAAGTGAAGAGAGTTCTCTGGATGCTCAGGAAAGAGGCAAAACTGCTATTTATTTCACCCCAGAGTTCATGTCTCTCAGACTCATCAGTGACACCAGCAGCGAGACCTGTGCAGGGCGCCTGGAAGTTTTTTACAATGGAGCTTGGGGCAGCGTAGGCAAGAGCGACATGTCTGCAACCACAGTGGGGGTGGTATGCAGGCAGCTCGGCTGTGCGGACAAAGGGAGTATCAGACCAGCGCCTTCAGACAAGGTGGAGAACAGGTACCTGTGGGTGGACAATGTCCAGTGTCCCCAGGGACCTGAAGCCTTGTGGCAGTGCCCATCATCTCCGTGGAAGAGGAGACTGGCCAGCCCCTCAGAGGAGACTTGGATCGCATGTGCTGGTGAGTATCTGTGGGCCTGTATGACTATCTCATTCTCTTGCTCCACTCTTATCTCCTGATCTGACTCCGCGAGAATGAGTGAGGTTTGGTTAACCCTTATTCTACCTGGATGATGTAACTGATCTTATTAAATTGGCCTTTGGATACTCAGGATCAGTGACCATTTTCTCAAAGATGATCATACTCTGATGGCCTTCTCAAAAGTTTTACTCAGTTGTGCTTTTCCTGAGAACAAATTAGTATCAGAGAATATATAATTCAGTATTTGACTATTGAGTTGCTCCATTTTTCTTTCAAATAATATCTTGTTACACTCAATACAAGGAGAGAAGCAGTCAGAAAGATCAATCCTGAATTATTTCCCTGTTCTACAGCTTCTTAAACTGGAAGATTTCTATTTATCTGGTAGTTTGAGAGGATTTATACTGAGTTGGCCAAAAAGTTCATTTGTCTATAATTATGGAACAAAATTTGACCAGCCTAATACATTTACAATGCTAACTTTATCTCATTGACATTTATTAAGTCACACTAACGTTCTAATGTCCAGGATGAAATATTTAATACACCCAGTTTGTTGGAAGGACATGCACTTCCATGAAAGATGAATGTTGTAAAATTCCAAATGCACACTCAATAAGCAGGCTGATTATTTTTCTCTCTTTACTTATTTTTAAAATATAAATTTATTTATTTTAATTGGAGGTTAATTACTTTACAACATTGTATTGGTTTTGCCATACATCAACATGAATCCACCACAGGTATACACTTGTTCCCCAAACAGATTTTTAAAAAATCTTTTAAAACAGATTTTTAAAAAAGAGTTTCAAATTTTCCTTTTCTCCTGTGACCTCCTGGGAGCTTTCATCATCTCAGAAATGATCAAGATGTCTCTGATTTTTCAGATAAAATAAGGCTTCAGGAAGGAACCACTAACTGTTCTGGACGCGTGGAGGTCTGGCACGGAGGTTCCTGGGGCACAGTGTGTGACGACTCCTGGGACCTTAACGATGCCCAGGTGGTGTGTCGCCAGCTGGGCTGTGGCTTAGCTCTGGAGGCAGGAAAAGAGGCAGCGTTCGGCCAGGGAACTGGGCCCATATGGCTCAATGAAGTGAAGTGCAAGGGCAATGAGTCCTCCCTGTGGGATTGTCCTGCCAGATACTGGGGACACAGTGACTGCGGGCACAAGGAAGATGCCTCTGTGAAGTGCTCAGGTGAGCGCAAGGGGTCTGGAATCTCCAGCGGCAGCAGCGAGGAGAGGGTGGGCGGGGAAGTGCATTGCGTAAGGACCGGAAGTACCAACCCAGCGACCTGGTGGGGAGGGAATCCTGCGTGTTATACATTGGTCTTCAGACGGTGAAGAATCCACCTGCAATGTAGGACACCTGGATTCGAACCCCGGGTTGGGAAGAGCAACCCACTCCAGTATTCTTGCCTGGAGAATTCCCTGGACAGAGGAGCCTGGCGGTCTACAGTCCTTAGGGGTCGCAAAGAGTCAGACACGCCTGAGTGACGTTCACTGAGGAAAAGCATTTAGCTTACATGTGTCCGTGTGCAGAGGGAGGAAAAACTAGGGGTCTCTAGTTTTGGGTGGGAAGAAGTAGTTTACTTGATTGAGAGGCTGAATCCCCAGGCAGGAAACAGACATAACTGTTCCCTATGCAACTCCCAGAATTGAGTCTCGCCTCTTTTCTCCTACAGAAACTGCAGAAAGCAAAGGACCACTAAAGGCCGCAGGTATATCAAGGGGTTTCTGCGCATGGGACCGATTGTCTGCATTATTTAGAATCCTTCTTATTAAGATGTCCTGGGTCAGAAGCTCTAAGAAGCTGAAATTCACTTCAGCACTCCTGTAGTTGACCTAGGAAAGGATAGTAACTGGGGACCTAGGTCTTTTAACTAAGAAGTTATTACCTCTTGTGTTTCCCTGTGCTCAGGTCACTCATCCACTGTTGCACTTGGAGTGCTTGGGGTCATTCTGTTGGCCTTTCTCATCGCAACCCTCTTGTGGATGCAGAGGCGAAGACAGAGACAGCGGCTTGCAGGTCTGAGCCAAATTATCGTGTCTCTAACATTTCTATGGCATAAGAAATTTCTTGGAATAATACAACAACAACAACAACATTAGATTCAAGTATCAAATGGCCACAAAGAGGAAACCTAGAAGAGATTTAAGCAGTTTCCCCAAAAGAAGAAACAAAAGTTCAGAGAAGAAAAGGGGTACTGCTTATATTGATGATTATTATAATGTAGCTATGGGCTTCCCTGGTGGCTCAGTGGTAAAGAATCTGCCTGCCAATGCAGGAGCTGTCTCTTATACACATCTAGATNAAAAGGGGTACTGCTTATATTGATGATTATTATAATGTAGCTATGGGCTTCCCTGGTGGCTCAGTGGTAAAGAATCTGCCTGCCAATGCAGGAGACTAGGGTTCAGTCCCTGGGTCAGGAAGATCCCCTGGAGAGGGAAATGCAATCCACTCCAATATTCTTGCCTGGAAAATTCAATGGACAGAGGAGCCTAGCAGGCTATAGTCCATGGAATTGCAAGAGTCAGGTACGACTTAGCGACTGAAAACAACAGCAAATAGTCTATCTACATCTTTAATTGGATGTTATAGAATCGATCGTTTAGAATGAGTATGCTTGTGTGATACATGAATCCTTTATTGCCCAAACATTATTTGCTCTTTCTCTATACTTATTACTAAATTTACTGTTCTGTTAAGCAACATGCTAGGTTCCGAAGATGACTCAGACATGGATAATCCAATGTTCTTGTCTTTATGTAATTTCCAGTCTAGCGAAAGAGAGATATATGTAAACAAATAAGTTGCAATCTATCATTATATAGTAACATGAATAAAGAACAAAGGGGGCCCAGAAAATACATTAATTAACTGAAAAGGGAGTATCGGAGGCTTCTAGGAGATTTTGAGACAAATTTTGAAGATACAGAGCAAAGAACTTAGAAGTGCATTTCAGGGAGAGAAAAAAATATTTACAACTGTAGAAAAGCTTGAAAGATGGCACATTTGGTGTTTTGGTGGGGGTAAGTAAAACGTGAGTTCAAGGACAGAAGTTCCTGATGAGGCTGAAGAAAGGGGAAGAAACAAGTAGTGAAGTTCTATATTTCCCAGTAAGAAGATTAACAGTCATTAAAAAGTATGGTATAGTGGACAGAGTATTCAGGCAGGCTCTTAGAAAGTTCTGTTTGGACATCTGAGGGGCTGAAAGAGAATCACGTTATTAACTAAGATAGGATTTTGAAATAGTTGAGATGAAAGATGAAAAAGACTATAGTGAGAAACAACAGGAAAGGGTAAGTTTTATAAAGATTTTAGACAAATCTCCTGTGAACTATGGAAGAATGCTGGCTGCCTTGGGAGAAGAAACTGGGTAGTAATAAGATAGCAATTGGACACCTGAGTTAGTTCCATGAAGCTTGGAAGTAGAACAGAATGGAAACAAGACAAGGGCTTAGGTGAGGATCGGGTGTGTTTGCACTGCTGAGAAAAAGCACACATAAGGAGGGAAAGTTTTATTATGCCCCCCTGACTCCTAACCCATGACCTCTTTTGTCAGTTTCCTCAAGAGGAGAGAACTCTGTCCACGAAATTCAATACCGGGAGATGAATTCTTGCCTGAAAGCAGATGATCTGGACTTACATAATTCCTCAGGTCTGTGGGTTCTTAGAAGGTCCATAGCTCTGGGATTCAGACCAGTAACTGCAGTTGAGGCTGAGAGGCATTCTACGTCACAGAGTAGTGGAAAGAAATCTCAAACAAAATAAGAAGTCTGTGATGCACAAAAGGAAGAAAAGCAGGAATGAACTAAGCATTTTTCTTAGAAATATTCATTATTGAATGTTTAATAATGAATAAGTATTCATTATTCATAGAAATTGCAATCATGAAGACCTCTGGTTAAGAGGTCCATGATAATTTCTGACAGAGGAACTGCATTGTAGGATATTATGACTTGCACATCTTTATATTAAAACAGAAACTAACCTTCAAAAGATTAAACATTTCATATCTCTTTCATAATTTCTTCCATTTCCAGTTTCTGCTATGTTCCTTTCTCTGACTTACATTTTTCTGAAAGTTTAAGCTTTCTGTGTCTTTATCCCATCAGAAGCCATTCCTATTCATGGGACTAGCCTCATTTCCCATTACATTAAGCTTCTTTCTTTATTCTCTGACTTCTGTTTAGCACCAGAGCACCAATTCTGCCTCTAGGAGGCATAACTCTGCTGGGTTGCAAAAAATATCCTAAGGACTTCCCTGGTGATCCAGTGGTTAAGACTCTGTGCTTCCACAGCAGGGGCCATGTGTTTGATCCTAGAACTAATATCCTGCATGCCCTGTGGCTAAAAAATACAATGCAATACAATACAACAATAATAAACATCTTAAAAAACCCCAATATCCACTTTATGAAGACTCAATGCCTTCTCAGTATTCCTTACTATCTGAGAGGGATCTGCCTCACTTCTTCAGTGCAAAGGAATTGGTATTTGCCAAAACTAACTCAAAGAAATATATATAAGACATGGGAAAGACTTTCCGTACTTCTTAATTGACACTGTTTGCCTTCCTAATTGTGAACAGTGTTTTTAAATGTTCAAAGAGCTTCTGAGGCACATGAGGGGAGGTCTGATTTATTTCCCAGTAATTATTTTCTTCCTTTCAGAAAACTCCAATGGGTAAGATGGTTTTAATGATGCTGGACTAATTTCTGTGTCTAAATCTCTTTCTATTTTTGGATGAAAAAGATCACTTTGACGTACAATGAAAAAGAGAAAGGGAATTGTAACCCGGTGAGGTAAGAAGAATTTATTCAAAGCAATTATGTTCCTTTTGAGAATGCCTCTGGTATTAAGAAGAGAGAGTGTGTATATATGTATGTATGTCCATATATGTTTATGTTTGTATGTATATCCCTATTCAGAATATGCAACAGTTTTTTAAGAAATTAGTTTTATTTATTCATGTATTTCTGGCTGTGTCAAGTCTCCCTTGCTTTGCGCAGGCTTTCTCTAGTTGCCGGAAGTGGGCGCTACTCTTCACTGCAGTACACAGCTTCTCACTGTGGCCGCTTCTCTTGTGGCAGAGCTCAGGCTTGAGGATGCAGAGGCTTCAGTAGTTGCAGCATGCGGGCTCAGTGGTTGTGGCAAGTGAGCTTAGCTGCTCCATAGGATGTGGGGTCTTCCCAGATCAGGGATGGAACCCATGTCCCCTGCATGGACAGGCGGATTCTTATCCACTATGCCACCATGGAAGTCCCTGCCACAAATTTTTATAAATGACTCTTGTCCGTCCCTTAGTTACATATATCTTAAGCAATGAGTGAAGTCTCTCAGTCGTGTCCGACTCTGTGACCCCAAGGACCTTAGCCTACCAGGCTCGTCCCTCCATGGGATTTTCCAGGCAAGAGTACTGGAGTGGATTGCCATTTCCTTCTCCAGGGGATCTTCCCGACCCAGGGATCGAACCCTGGTCTCCTGCATTCCAGTCAGACACTTTAACCTCTGAGCCACCATCTTAAGCAATAACAGTGGTTTATTATGTTGCTAAGGAGAAGCTAGGGAAGTAAATATGAATAACTCTTCTAAAAGTATTATAGGAGTCATTTCAGAAAAGAGACAAGACATGTCTACAGGTGTATAATGCATGCTAGGATAAAGATAGTGAAAGATACAATCAGTTCAGTTCAGTCGCTCAGTCGTGTGCAACTCTTTGCGACCTCATGAATCGCCACATGCCAGGCCTCCCTGTCCATCACCAACTCCCAGAGTTCACTCAGACTCACGTCCACCGAGTCAGTGATGCCATCCAGCCATCTCATCCTCTGTCGTCCCCTTCTTCTCCTGCCCCCAATCCCTCCCAGCATCAGAGTCTTTTCCAGTGAGTCAACTCTTCGCATGAGGTGGCCAAAGTACTGGAGTTTCAGCTTTAGCATCATTCCTTCCAAAGAACACCCAGGGTTGATCTCCTTCAGAATGGACTGGTTGTATCTCCTTGCAGTCCAAGGGACTCTCAAGAGTCTTCTCCAACACCACAGTTCAAAAGCATCAANAAAAAAAAAAAGGTGGGGGGGATATGTGTCTACATAAAGCTGATTCACTGTATGATAGAAACAAATACAACATTGTAAAACAACTATACTCCAATAAAAATAAATTTTAAAATGTGGCATAAAAGAGAACCACACCTTTGGGGGGTGGTAAGCTTTTCATTCAAAAACATATTGGAAGTATGTTTGGTGACAAGTGGTGTCCTAAGCACTGAAGAAGCAGAGATAAAATATACCATTGACAAAGACATGGCTATCTGATGAAAGATCTCACAGTTTCTGGGTGGGCGTACGGAGAGGCCGTGTCAGGGGAGGGATGTGATGGGTGTCTAGACAGGAAAGCCCAGTAACAAATGGTCTTTGGTCTTGTCTGTTGTGTTTCCTGTTCATATTTTATTTCAGGGACTGTTAGGGAGGTGGTGGGCTTTGGAAGATTAAGTTCAGGCAAGATATAATCAGATTTGCTTTTATAATTTTTTTTCATAAGAAAAATGGAACAAAAGAAAAAAGTGAATCAGACAAGAAATTTGTTGTACATAAAAAAGAAAAGATGGTGAAATGAATTAGTGGGTACATTTTCTATTTTGTTAAACAAGTTTGGAAGGACTATTCCTCTGGAATGATATATAGCAGAAGTATGGGTTTTTGTAGAGGTATTTTATATGGCGTATGAGAAATACAGAGTGAGACAAAGAATAAAAGTTAGACTTCTTAAAAGTATATAAATGTAAAATGTTAATATAATGCTTATAGGCACATAAACATGGAGTTGTCATAAACTGTATACAGGATAAAGTGTTAACATATGTACACTATATATATGTAGTATCATACTATATATATAAAAGGCTTCTCAGGTGGCTCAGTAGTAGAGAATCTACTGGCTAAGCAGGAGACTCGAGTTAATCCCTAGGTCGGGAAGATCCCGTGGAGAAGGAAATGGCAACCCAGTCCAGTATTCTTGCCTGGGAAATCCCATGGACAGAGGAGCCTGGCAGGCTACAGTCCATGTGATTGTGAAGAGTCAGACACAACTTAGCAACTAAGCAGCAGCATATATAAAAAGCAATTGTTAAGACAAAGCATGTAATAAATCATTGGGCAAAGATTTGAAAAAAGCAATTCTCACAAAGTTAATTATAAATCACTATTAAATAATTTTAAAATGCTCACAATATGTCTGGGCAATTCTAAGTATGATTAACAATGAGCTATTCTTTATATAAATCAGACCAACAAAAACTTAAAGCAGCAACAAAGTTTCTTGTTGGTGGGAATACAGAGAAAAATGTAATTTCAAATGTTGCTGTTGGAAACAAGAGGTGTAGTAGCCTTATGAGAGAGAAACTTAGAAACTTTTATTAATTAAAAAAAAAAAAACATGCTTCCCAGATCTTTTGACCCAACAATCTACCCCTAAAAATTTCTTTCATACAGATAAAGCTATTAATATAGAAGAACAAATATACAAGAATTCCTTTTAGCAGCCTTTTTAGTACTGCCCCAAAGCTAGAAACAAAGTGAATGCCAATCAGTGGGGTACCAGTGGCTGGAAAAATTATGATGCAGCCAGCTAAAAAAGAAAAAAATCTTGGTCAAAATTTAATACCATCATTCCACTTTTGTGTTCATGTTACTGAATACAACTAAACATAATCTTTGCATTTATAAAACTGTCATGTGTGTACAAGTAAAGAAACAATTAAAAATTCTAACAGATTGTAAACTGAGGACTATGAATGACTTTTGGTTAGTAATGTCAAACATATGAGTATTATTCTGATAAATGATATTTATCTCATAAATAAATAATAATAAATAATAAATGAATAACAAACTACTTTTTCCTTAAAGAGCAATCACTACTAAGTCACTGCTTCAGAATCACACTAGGGTGCATTTCAAAATGGCCTTTCTGTACTGTAATTCTCTGGAATGGAAATAATTCTTAAGCACACTGAAGTTTGAAGATCATTGCATTTAAGTTTTCTGTTTAGGAAAGTAGTGTGGTTTTTAACATATGTGAGTAAGTGAGCAAATGAGTGTGTGTGTGTGAGAGAGAGACAGAGGTAATAGAATACATTATATTAAATTATAATGTAATTCTTCTACATGTGTACCTGTGCATATGAAGAGAAAAGTAACATTATTCTATTTGTGTCTTTAGTTCAGCCAGCTTGAGAAGCCCTGGACTATTGAGTGAGCAAGGATCAACACTGAAGATCACAATACAGTCCTTTGTCTCCTGGCATTCAAAAGACTGCTGCTGAATTTCAAAAAATTAATTTGGTGAATGTGATGACTAAAAAGTTGTAGATAAGATTTTCAAGGGTATTAAGTAAAAAAGAATATTGCTGATTTGAATTTGTCTTAACTCCTTATTTTTGATTCTAAGAATTTCTGAATAAGCTTTCTGACTTTTAGAGTTTTATAAATACAATATGATATTTTTTCATTTGACAGTGTTCTTATTTACATATATCTTTTTCTAGTTTGGTTTAAAAAGTAATTTTCTCTTACTGTGCTGTGTGCTAAATTGTTTCAGTTGTGTTCGACTTTGTGACCCTATGACCTGTCTCTTATACACATCTAGATGTGTATAAGAGACAGGCCCCAGAGCTAATGCAGCAGGTAAATACTAGCTCTGGCTGGAGTTGAAGAACACCAGAGAGAGAGAGAGAGAGAGAGAGAGAGAGTGAAAGAGCTCAGGGAGAGGGGACATCTGAGTTTCTGCTGCTTAACACCTTCCCGGGAGCGTGGGAAGCTGATGGAACAAGCAAAACATGGGTTCTCAACTCCAAGCACATAAATAAGCTCAAATTAGATGCCCTGCTTAGCAGCCCGGGACAGAGACCTAAAGAAGAGTGGTCCCCTTAGCCGCTACCCTCTCTGTACCCTACAGCCACTCAGCTCTTGGAAGCAAGGTCCGCCTTCCCCTGAGGAGGAAAGGCAAAGGCGTGAAGACAGCAAGCAAAGGAGGTGGGGGCCTGTGTCAAGGGAATACCTCAGATCACAGGGAGGCAAGCATGCCTCTCCCTCGCCCTCAGGCTGCTCCCCTACAGTGAGAAATGATTTTCAGCCCTGGCCAAGGATGGAAGGGATGGGTCCTTGCCNTGGCAGGCTACAGTCCATGTGATTGTGAAGAGTCAGACACAACTTAGCAACTAAGCAGCAGCATATATAAAAAGCAATTGTTAAGACAAAGCATGTAATAAATCATTGGGCAAAGATTTGAAAAAAGCAATTCTCACAAAGTTAATTATAAATCACTATTAAATAATTTTAAAATGCTCACAATATGTCTGGGCAATTCTAAGTATGATTAACAATGAGCTATTCTTTATATAAATCAGACCAACAAAAACTTAAAGCAGCAACAAAGTTTCTTGTTGGTGGGAATACAGAGAAAAATGTAATTTCAAATGTTGCTGTTGGAAACAAGAGGTGTAGTAGCCTTATGAGAGGGAAACTTAGAAACTTTTATTAATTAAAAAAAAAAAAACATGCTTCCCAGATCTTTTGACCCAACAATCTACCCCTAAAAATTTCTTTCATACAGATAAAGCTATTAATATAGAAGAACAAATATACAAGAATTCCTTTTAGCAGCCTTTTTAGTACTGCCCCAAAGCTAGAAACAAAGTGAATGTCAATCAGTGGGGTACCAGTGGCTGGAAAAATTATGACGCAGCCAGCTAAAAAAGAAAAAAATCTTGGTCAAAATTTAATACCATCATTCCACTTTTGTGTTCATGTTACTGAATACAACTAAACATAATCTTTGCATTTATAAAACTGTCATGTGTGTACAAGTAAAGAAACAATTAAAAATTCTAACAGATTGTAAACTGAGGACTATGAATGACTTTTGGTTAGTAATGTCAAACATATGAGTATTATTCTGATAAATGATATTTATCTCATAAATAAATAATAACAAATAATAAATGAATAACAAACTACTTTTCCCTTAAAGAGCAATCACTACTAAGTCACTGCTTCAGAATCACACTAGGGTGCATTTCAAAATGGCCTTTCTGTACTGTAATTCTCTGGAATGGAAATAATTCTTAAGCACACTGAAGTTTGAAGATCATTGCATTTAAGTTTTCTGTTTAGGAAAGTAGTGTGGTTTTTAACATATGTGAGTAAGTGAGCAAATGAGTGTGTGTGTGTGAGAGAGAGACAGAGGTAATAGAATACATTATATTAAATTATAATGTAATTCTTCTACATGTGTACCTGTGCATATGAAGAGAAAAGTAACATTATTCTATTTGTGTCTTTAGTTCAGCCAGCTTGAGAAGCCCTGGACTATTGAGTGAGCAAGGATCAACACTGAAGATCACAATACAGTCCTTTGTCTCCTGGCATTCAAAAGACTGCTGCTGAATTTCAAAAAATTAATTTGGTGAATGTGATGACTAAAAAGTTGTAGATAAGATTTTCAAGGGTATTAAGTAAAAAAGAATATTGCTGATTTGAATTTGTCTTAACTCCTTATTTTTGATTCTAAGAATTTCTGAATAAGCTTTCTGACTTTTAGAGTTTTATAAATACACTATGATATTTTTTCATTTGACAGTGTTCTTATTTACATATATCATTTTCTAGTTTGGTTTAAAAAGTAATTTTCTCTTACTGTGCTGTGTGCTAAATTGTTTCAGTTGTGTTCGACTCTGTGACCCTATGACTGTAAGCCTGCCAGGCTGTCTGTCTCTGGGATTCTCCAGGCAAGAATACTGGAGTGGGTTGCCATTTCCTTCTCCAGGGGATCTTCCTGGCCCAGGGATTGAACCCGTCTCCTGTGTCTCCTGCACTGCAGGCAGATTCTTTACCACTGAGCCACCTGGGAAACCTTTCAGGGAAAGGAAAGAGAATGATTATTGAAGGGTTTGTTAATAACATATGGTTCTGTTTACAACACATGACCCTCATGAGTTGTTTCATTGCTTTCTGTCACTGTAATTGTGGTCACAAAAATTGCACAGGAAATCCTGGTAGGGGTACAAATATCTCATGTTTTAGGGCAGCATAACTAAGCTGAAATGAATGCATCAATTATGTCTATATATATATATACCTTATAATGAAAGTTTATATTTTACTAAAAATCACTTATTGATGTAACATATTAACATAAGGAAAGGATAACATGTAAAGAAAGACTTCGAGTGAGTTGATGCTTTTGAACTGTTGTGTTGGAGAAGACTCTTGAGAGTCCCTTGGACTGCAAGGAAATCCAACCAGTCAATCTTAAAGGAAATCAGTCATGAATATTCATTGGAAGGACTGATGCTGAAACTGAAACTCCAGTACTTTGGTCACCTGATGTGAAGAAAAGACCCTGATGCTGAGAAAGATTGAAGGCAGTAAGAGAAGGGGATGACAGAGGATAAGATGGTTGGATGGCATCACTGACTCGATGGACATGAATATGAGCAAGCTCCAGAAGTTGGTGATGGACAGGGAAGTCTGGCATGCTACAGTCCATGGGGTCACAAAGAGTTGGACATGACTGAGTGAACTGAACTGAACTGATAGTGATTGAAGGCTGTTTAAAGTCTATTAACTTGTTGAATATCCAACAATATATTGCATCAAGATGCAATTTGATTTTATTTGAGTACTGCATGCACCCTTTTTTAGCACTTAGGGCTTCAAAGCAACTATCTTGTAGAATCATGACATTTAGCTCATTTTCAATTTCTTTTGTATCTCTTGTCAATTTCAGAAGCAGATCTTCCTCAGCTTTCAGTGGCCTTGAGAGAGTGTGTGTGTGTGTGTGCATGTGTGCTTAGTTGATCAGTAGTGTCTGACTCTGTGAACCCATGAACTGCAGCTCACCAGGCTCCCCTGTACATGGGATTTTCCAGGCAAGAATACTGGAGTGGGTTGCCATTTCCTTATCCAGGGGATTTTCCAAACTCAGGGATCGAGCCCTTGTCTCCTGCATCTCCTGCATTGGCAGGTGGATTCTGTACCACTGAGCCACCTGGGAAGCCCTTCAATGTCTTAACTTCCAGATAAACCCATCGGTAAATTAAAACTGTCCTGAATAGAAATGCACTTAATACTCCTAACCTCTGAACATGGTGGTTTAGCTTAGCTTTCTTTAAATGTTCTCAGAACACTTACATTAGCCTACAGTTAGGTCAAATCCTCTAACACAAAGTCTGTTTTATAGTGTTGAATATCTCACATAATTCATTGAACACTGCACTTGAGAACAAAAAATTGGAGTGGTTGGCTGGGTGTAGAATGGTTGTCCACCTTTGTGGTAGTGTGATTGACTGGAGGATGTGTCTCATTCCTGCCACTACCCAGCACAATGAGAGTAACTGACAGCATATCACCAGCCCAGGAAAAAATCAAAACCCCAAATTGGAAGTACAGTTTCTACTAAACGTGTATTGCTTATCTCATCTCTACAAATGCTTGGGTCCTTTCATCCATATTCCTATTTCAAAACCAAATTCATAACCACTGACCGGAAAAGATTCATGGTCCCTTTCTTTTTACTGTTTAGCATGTAATACGAAGATTTTATCAGAGTCAGTTGAAAGGCACTTTTAATAGAAAGAGGAACATCACAGAAACAGCAAAAAGGAGAAACATTTCCACTTACAGGAACTCATGAGAGCTCAAAATGAATCATAAACTTGATGAATGTTCTTCCCAAAGAAAAGGCTCAAGCTTAGCTGAGAGGAAGGGAAAGTCCCATGCATAACATGAGAAAGTGATCCCACTGGGGTTACCTTTGTGCATGATGTTTAATGTTTTTAGCTATCTAGGGCAGGGATTGTGGACCCGAAATTTAGGTCCCCTGGGTAAAAATGTGTATTTTAAAATAAATATATCAGGCATATTCCTTGCCAGGGAGCATCTTTGAAAAGTAATAACTTCCTGGGCATAAAATTAAGTCTAGAATGTTGGTGCCCCACACATGAAGATATGGAATTTTAAATAACCAAAATTTGGAGAAAACAAATGGAAAACTATTGCAATTGTAGTATGTTTTAGAAAGATAAGAGGCTGGTTTCCATTGGAATTATCTTCTAAAAGAATGAACTCTCAGCATAGTATGTAATGTGTTTAGCCCTCTTGCCCCAGCACTCTGAAGAATCCCTGTGAAAAAAAATAGAAGTAGCTAGAGGAATCCTGTGCTGTGATGACTAGATTTTCTGCCGAAGGTAAGCAGAGAGCTCCCCTTTGCACTCTATAGGTATCAGAGCTGCATTTCCTCCTATCAATTGCTTACTGTTTCTGGCTCTTTAGATGCTCTAAATGGCCGGGGCTGGAAGACTGAGAACTACATTTCCCATTAACCCTTACAGGAGGAAGCTGAGCTAAATTCCACCGATGATAGATTCTCCCATTTAGGGGAGATTTAGTTTTGCAGGAGTGTTTGCATTTGCCTGAAAATTGCTAGCCTTGGTGTTGCAGCATCCTTTAGAAGTGGTTTCCTGGGGACTTTTGAAGCTTCCTGATGAGGATTTTGTAAGCACACGTTTTCCTGTAGTAAACCACTTCCTGCACTAAATACTTACAGGGCTATCTGATTTTAGAACCCTAGGTCTCCTTGAATTCAATTAACTCTTAGAAGAATTACAATTCAGGAGCAGGCAACCAGGTTTTAGAGTTGTATCCTCTCATTCCAAAATATTGAAACATGAATAATAAAACAAGGAATAAAATAAAACATTTGGAAGGAATTTGTTGGGCATATAGTTCAACGAGAAAGAGAGAGAACGAAATTGGTGTGTCATGTATGACTCTTTTGTGACTGCACGAACTGTAGCCCACCAGGTGCTTCTGTCCATGGGATTTCCCAGGCAAGAATACTAGAGTGGGTTACCATTTCCTATTCAAGGGAATCTTCTCAACCCAGGGATCGAACACTTGTCTCCTGAATTGGTAGATGGGGTTCTTTACCACTGACCCACGAGGAAAGCCCAAAAGAAATTATACTAAGAAATTATCAGAAACTTTGGAAACAGAACTAGAAAAGACATGCACAGGCCTAGAGATAAAGAAAACAAAAATGATTTAAAACTTTAAAAAACAAGCTATTAAGAAAAATCAATCAAATTTAATAAATAATTTAATAAATAACTTAGTAAAAAGAAAACAATAAAAATAAAATGAAAAATAAAAAAGAAGAAATGTGTTCCCAGAAACTGTAGAAGCACCTATGAAGAGAAAGAATATTCAGACATAGGAAGTGACACACCCCCCCGCCTCCCCCGGCAAAATACAGATGCAGACAGAAAAGATCAACATCCCACAGACATTTTGAATATCATCTTAATAGACATCCATACAGTTTTACAAACACCAAAGTGAATAGTGATTTCAGCAACTCCTTATCACAAATTATTGTAATTATTAGACAATGAAGGTACTTTTCCAGACTATTTTAACTTTCCATTCAATGTAGAAATTTCTCACCTAACTGTTCTGAAAGGCAGCACCAGATTTTTCTTTAGCATTTCTACTTATTTCATCTCATGAACAACATCTCATGTTTCTTTCATCTCAAAACAAACTTTTCCATGTCTTCAGTTCAGATACCTCTCTCCTCTTCTCCCTTCCACTCCTCTACTCTCCCCTCGTTTAACTCCTCCCTCTTTCTCTGTCTCCTTCCTCCATCTCTTCCTTCTCCTCCCTTTTGTCCACCTCTCCTTCATCCTTTCCCTCCTTCCATGTCTTTCTGTCTCTGTCTCTCTCCACCCATCTTGTCCCTACCCTCTTCCAGTTCCTTATATGCTTTTCCAACTAGAGATTCCTAGTGGATGCATCTGGTTAAGAACAGAGGGGTAAACATGATATGTAAAGATGAGGAAAATTATGTGTAGGAACTTACATGAAAAGAAAACCTGATGTGGGAGAGGAGAGATAAAAATTAGTTTCACTTGATAGTAATGAAGAAATGTTTGGGGGTCATAAAGCTTCCGGTAGAAAATCTATAGAAATTCCTTCTCTGCATCTCAGTGAAACTGTGTTCCATGCTCAGATGGGTGAGGAGCATACCAGTGATACAAGAAAAAAAAAAATGCAACATGGACAGAACATTTCAGAAAGTTCAGATAAGTTTGCAGTGTGATCATCTGAGACGGAGAGAGAAAAGTCTCAGCTGTGCTCCTGGACTAAGCGACTGCTGAGTCTCACAGGGACCACGAGCTTTTCTGCCCCTGTAAGAATTACTGTATATGTTGCTTTAGGAGAATAAGATAACATAAGTAATCCACCTAGGATTTTTACCTGGAAACAGGAAATTTTCTTGAGATTTAAGTTGAATAAAAGTGGTTGAGTACAAGAAGGAATAAGTTCAACAAGAAATTCCTGGTAGCACAGAACTTTTCTGAGAGTCTCACAATATTTATTATCTTTTTCCCCCAGTATAAACACAGGGAATGAGGGTCTCTGAAGACCTCTCCCATCTGGGATATGATGTCACAAGACTCCTAACAGCCTTAGCCACTCTCATCAAACAGATAGTCCAGGGGAACAGATCTCAGTCTCGGAATCCCTGGGCTCTTTTGCTATCCTCACAAACAGTGGGGGATCTCCTCTTCTCTCATCTTCCTTCCCTCCAAGNGAATGAGGGTCTCTGAAGACCTCTCCCATCTGGGATATGATGTCACAAGACTCCTAACAGCCTTAGCCACTCTCATCAAACAGATAGTCCAGGGGAACAGATCTCAGTCTCGGAATCCCTGGGCTCTTTTGCTATCCTCACAAACAGTGGGGGATCTCCTCTCCTCTCATCTTCCTTCCCTCCAAGAACTTCTGTCCTTGGTGACTCCAGGAGACAGCCTGAAACAAGAAGAAAATTGCTTGATGATGACTGTGACCCAGAAGAATGATAACATCCATTTTAGAGAGCAGGAACAATGGGAGATATGCAGACTGTAAAAATTTCTGTACATCATCAAACACTCAGAACCATTCTGTCAGGACATAACTTTAAGTAGGTAAATTAAGATTTTTTTAGTTGGAGTTTCAATATCAAACTCTCAAAGGCTAATAGAATGAATATACAGAGAAATAGAAAGATATAGTAGACCTGAAAAGCACTATGAACAATTCAACATAATTAAGATTTATACAATTTTCAAGAACCATTCTGTCAGGACATAACTTTAAGTAGGTAAATTAAGATTTTTTTAGTTGGAGTTTCAATATCAAACTCTCAAAGGCTAATAGAATGAATATACAGAGAAATAGAAAGATATAGTAGACCTGAAAAGCACTATGAACAATTCAACATAATTAAGATTTATACAATTTTCACACAACAGAAGGATATAAATTCTATCCAAGTTCCCATAAACTATAAACTAAGAGACACTGGAAACACATCCAGGGACAGAGAATGAGATGTAAAAATTTTATGGTCTAAAGGTATTGCAATCATACAGAATCTGTTCCCTTACCACCGTGGAATTATGTTAGAAATCCATTATCAAAAGATTTTTGAAAGTAGCCCACATATTTTTAAGTGCAATGTGATATTTACCAAGAGAAATCTTTGATTTAGCCACTGAAACCCTCAGTAAAATTAGAAGACTGAAAAAACACAGAGGGTGACTGCAGAGAAGAAAGCATTTAACTGAGAAATTAATATCAGGACAGGACTTTATGACTCTTGGCCCAGAGTCTGAGGAAAAGTTGTCACAAGAAAGGACTATTTCCCAAGGTGAATATATCAGAAATGGGAGAGAGGAAAGCATAGCTCTAAAACTGTCATTGTCATTCCAAAGTGACAGACTGACCATTTCCTTGTGACTTCTCCCAATTCCTAAAATATCTGTGCAGATAATCCCAAACTTTATAATAATTGTTGTATTAAGAGTTGCCATGTGAGCTATAAAAAAGTCCGTCTTCACCAGAAGGCTCACAACTTTTCCTTTTACACAGCAAAAGCAACAACTTTCTAATCTGTTAATTAAAGACATTATAGCTGATATTTGCTACCTCAGTTCTCATAAGGTTCTATGAACCTCTAAAGAAATCTGCATTAATTTCTGCCCCATCTAATCCAAGAAACTATATATTTGTAAGGGAGGTCAACTTAGTATATTAGGGGCAATGGTTATCATAACGTAAGAAATGTCACAAAAATGTTCGTATTGTGGCATCTCACTGATCTTCCTTGCAGAATTAATGCAAACATCGATGGATAGTCCATGAAACTAATATTCAAGTCTGAGAAATACGGTCATAAAAGCACATAAAAGCACAGCATGCATGCATCAGTTACTGAGAATGGAGGCGGAAGGGGGGTATAACCACAGAACACAAGGTCCACCCAGCCTCTATGAGGACACAGAAATGACAGAAATGTCTTAAAAAGGGCAGACTTGATGTATGAGAGACATAGAAGCCCAGTCAGATTTTCTAATATCAGAAAAGATAGCTGTACTTTCCTCAGTCCCTTAGAGAGCCTTAGCTGACAAACCTGTACCCTCCATGAGAGAGACACTTCTTCACTCAGCGATGGAAAAGGAACCATGTCAGACAAAGCTGCTCATTCGACATCACTTAGGAAATTTTGTGTGCTGACTTTGGACTCTAAGGGCAGACAAGGGTCTCAAGGACAGTGGCAATAATGAAGTGGATCATGGCTTAGGGAAGTGAAGACGTTTGACAGATGACTGTGTTACAGTGACTTCATGTGAAGTTTGGGGCAATTCACTTAAATTTTTCAACTGTGTGTGTGCTCAGTATGGCTCGGTCATGTCTAACTCTTTGGGCCCTCATGGACTGTAGCCTGCCAGGCTCATCTGTCTATGGGATTTTCCAGGCAATAGTACTGCAGTGAGTTGCCATTTCCTCCTTCAGGGGAGCTTCCCAACTCAAGGATCAAACCCACTTCTCCTGTGTCTCCTGCATTGGCAGGTGGATTTTTTACCAGTGCACTACCTGGGGAGCCCAAACATGTCCAACTACAACAATTAATTATATATTCTCAAGTTACATAATGGCAGTGTTGGGCTAGACATTCTGGCTGTTGACAATTAAAACCATGATATACTTTATTTTACCTCAAAGCAACTCAATGGCCTTTTACAGACTAGGCACTTAAATATTGTGTGAGGGAAACCTGGTCAGAGTATTTGTAGGATATGAGACATTAATGACGGAGCGACATAGTGGATTCAGGGAACCCAAGAATCCGGGATGTCATCTCTCAATGATGTCACAGTTCAGTTCAGTTCAGTTCAGTCAATCAGTCATGTCGGACTCTTTGCAACCCCATGAATTGCAGCACGCTAGGCCTCCCTGTCCGTCATCAACTCCCGGAGTTCACTCAGACTCAGGTCCATCGAGTCAGTGATGCCATCCAGCCATCTCATCCCCTGTCAACCCCTTCTCCTCTTGTTCCCAATCCCTCCCAGCATCAGAGTCTTTTCCAATCAGTCAACTCTTCGCATGAGGTGGCCAGAGTACTAGAGTTTTAGCTTTAGCATCATTCCTTCCAAAGAAATCCCAGGGCTGATCTCCTTCAGAATGGATTGGTTGGATCTCCTTGCAGTCCAAGGGACTCTCAAGAGTCTTCTCCAGCACCACAGTTCAAAAGCATCAATTCTTCGGCGCTCAGCCTTCTTCACAGTCCAACTCTCATATCCATACATGACAACAGGAAAAACCATAGCCTTGACTAGATGGACCTTAGTCAGCAAAGTAATGTCTCTGCTTTTGAGTATGCCATCTAGGTTGGTCATAACTTTTCTTCCAAGGAGTAAGCGTCTTTTAATTTCATGGCTGCAGTCACCATCTGCAGTGATTTTGGAGCCCAAAAAATAAAGTCTGACACTGTTTCCACTGTTTCCCCATCTATTTCCCATGAAGTGATGGGACCGGATGCCATGATCTTCGTTTTCTGAATGTTGAGCTTTAAGCCAACTTTTTCACTCTCCTCTTTCACTTTCATCAAGAGGCTTTTTAGTTCCTCTTCACTTTCTGCCATAAGGGTGGTGTCATCTGCATATCTGAGGTTATTGATATTTCTCCCGGCAATCTTGATTCCAGCTTGTGTTTCTTCCAGTCCAGCGTTTCTCATGATGTACTCTGCATATAAGTTAAATAAGCAGGGAGACAATATACAGCCTTGACGTACTCCTTTTCCTATTTGGAACCAGTCTGTTGTTCCATGTCCAGTTCTAACTGTTGCTTCCTGACCTGCATACAGATTTCTCAAGAGGCAGGTTAGGTGGTCTGGTATTCCCATCTCTTTCAGAATTTTCCACAGTTTATTGTGATCCACACAGTCAAAGGCTTTGGCATAGTCAATAAAGCAGAAATAGATGTTTTTCTGGAACTCTCTTGCTTTTTCCATGATCCAGCGGATGTTGGCAATTTGATCTCTGGTTCCTCTGCCTTTTCTAAAACCAGCTTGAACATCAGGGAGTTCACGGTTCACATATTGCTGAAGCCTGGCTTGGAGAATTTTGAGCATTACTTTACTAGCGTGTGAGATGAGTGCAATTGTGCGGTAGTTTGAGCATTCTTTGGCATTGCCTTTCTTTGGAATTGGAATGAAAACTGACCTTTTCCAGTCCTGTGGCCACTGCTGAGTTTTCCAAATTTGCTGGCATATTGAGTGCAGCACTTTCACAGCATCATCTTCCAGGATTTGAAACAGCTCAACTGGAATTCCATCACCTCCACTAGCTTTGTTCTTAGTGATGCTTTCTAAGGCCCACTTGACTTCACATTCCAAGATGTCTGGCTCTAGATTAGTGATCACATCCTCATGATTATCTGGGTCGTGAAGATCTTTTCTGTACAGTTCTTCTGTGTATTCTTGCCACCTCTTCTTAATATCTTCTGCTTCTGTTAGGTCCATACCATTTCTGTCCTTTATCGAGCCCATCTTTGCATGAAATGTTCCCTTGGTATCTCTAATAGTCTTGAAGAGATCTCTAGTCTTTCCTATTCTGTTGTTTTCCTCTATTTCTTTGCATTGATCGCTGAAGAAGGCTTTCTTATCTCTTCTTGCTGTTCTTTGGAACTCTGCATTCAGATGCTTATATCTTTCCTTTTCTCTTTTGTTTTTCGCCTCTCTTCTTTTCACAAGGGAGCCATAAAACAGAAACCACCCTTTTCTGGAGAGGCAGGTCATTTGACATATACAAGCTGCAGGATTTATAGTCAACAGGTGGTCAGAATGTCTCCTAGAAAGATGGGCTTTCAGTCTCCCCAGTGTGTTAGTATTATGATCTATCTTATCACTTTTCATTACCACAAAGACAACTTTATAGGAAGTGCCTGGAGGTGAGGCACTTTGTTTTTTCATTGTCTAGCATAAAAACCAAACAAACAAAGGTAGCTTAGTCACTGAGTCACTTGAGAGGGAACCTTGATAAGATGAGGAACGTCCCAAATGTAGATGAGAAAAGAGAAATCTTTTCACTTACAGGAATTCCTAAATAACAAGCCTATTTTGAACTTGAGGTGGCTGTCTCACTGAAGCCAGATTTGAGTTTGGTGTTCTCAGCTGTCTAGCACATGGACCATGGGAGTAACTAGACTGCCAGCCTATGGCCATATNAAAGAGAAATCTTTTCACTTACAGGAACTCCTAAATAACAAGCCTATTTTGAACTTGAGGTGGCTGTCTCACTGAAGCCAGATTTGAGTTTGGTGTTCTCAGCTGTCTAGCACATGGACCATGGGAGTAACTAGACTGCCAGCCTATGGCCATATGAACCTAAAGGTGAAGGGCAAAGGATTCTTACCTGGTCTTCCTAGATGGTCTGTCTTCATGTCATCAGTTTCTTTATCCTTATGGACAATATTGTGCAGAGTAAACCTGCATTTGAGCAAGACTAAGACAAAGCATGCTGGGTCAGACATCATCATCTGGTTTGTGGTTTAGTCACTAAGTCGTGTCCGACTCTTGCAGCCCCATGGACTGTAGCCCACAAGGCTCCTCTGTCCATGGGATTTTCTAGGCAAGAATACTGGAGTAGATTGCTATTTCCTTCTCCAAAGGATCTTCCCAACCCAAGGATTGAACCCAGGTCTCCTGCATTGCAGGCAGATTCTTTACCGACTGAGCTATGAGGGAAGCCCATCATCTGGAAATTCCATCATATATTCCCAGTTCCACAGGGTTCCTTGTATTCTTAAACCTGGGCATTATGTAAGCTCAGGCATGGCCCCAGATACTTCCTCATCTTTCACAGGTACATCAAGAATGGACTGCTTAGCCCGGTCCTGACCCATGTTCTGCAAGTTCTTCTATCACATAGAAGATTGTAATTCTAAGATCTTTAGCCCAGGGTCATTGAGGCCTTGGAGATTAGAGAAGAGTAGATATTTCCCCCCATGTTCCCCACATTATAATATATAACTTCTCCTCTTTCCATACACACATTCTCTAACTATAATTTCCCTGTGTGCTAAAGCTCACTGTGGCACTTACATTTCTTTACATGTTGGTCTATCTCAAGTAAAAAGGGAGAAAACATGACAAAAAGAAAAAAGACAAAGAGCATAGAAAACAGGGCATAGAGCCAAGGAAGACCATTTGGGGATAAACTGGCCTCTGGTACAACTTCCTCCATCGAGGTCTGAGGACACGGAATCCTGTGACTCAGCTCTCTCGCCTCCTAGGTGACGAAGGTGATGACGTCACAACTTTAAGCACAATGGGAGATGGAGACATGGATGGGGATTGGCCAAGCCTCATCCTATAGCTGCTAGAAAGAAGCAGGCAACCTTAGGGAGCTTCACTTCCATCACAACTCCAGTGAATCAAAAATACTAGATGATCAGGTTAGACCAGTGAGAAGGTAGATTTTCATCACTCATATTCAGGATGTGCCTCTCACAGCATTGGAGACATATCCAATCAGAAAATGAAGAAACTAATTTCTTTTGACTTTGCAGCCCTAGAGACTGTCTTGTTCAGCAGAATAATGTCTAACTTAAAAGACCAAATAAAAGACAGGTTTTCCCTGCCACAGGGAACATTGTCCCACCACTGCTCCCTCCCACTGCTCCCCATACACACAATGATCTCAATTCCTGGTCTGAACTCAGACGTCTCTAGGGTGACCAACCAGTACAGACCCACTGGCAAGATGTTAATGTGGTTCAGTCTTTGCCAGCTCCCAAGACTGTAGCATACCACCTCCAAGAGTCTTCACGCCTCACCTCCACCTGCCATGAATGTATGTTTTCTCTCAAGGTCCACAAACCCTTTATTTCTCAACCAGAACAGAAAAGACATCAACCACCTAAGAATGCAAAAACAAAATGTGCGGCCAGTGTTGGATTGGACAAGAAAAATGAATTCTAAAATCAAACCCAATACAATATTGTAAAGTAATTCGCCTCCAATAAAAATAAATAAATTTAAATTAAAAAAAATTAAAAAAATCTGCTTCTCATCCAACTGAGGAAATGAAACCCAGACAGAAAAGGCAAGGGTCATTATGGACTATGATAGTCAGGGAGTACTTTATGAAACATTAGAGAGAAAAAATAACAAACGAATACAGTTGAAAGGAAATTATCTATTGAAAGTCATATCGACTTCCTCATTCTGAGGCATGTAAACAGGAAACTAAAATGCCTTTGTGCCTTGATTGGCTTAATTTTTGGCTGAGTATCAGATATTAAAATTCTCCAACCTAAGTTTTTAAAAAAACTTATCAAGATAATTTATGTTTACAATCGGAAACAATGTTTGTTCACGTTTTTCACTCTCATAATTCCTAAGAACCGCACTAGGATAAAGGCTACATGGTTGGGTTGTGTTGACATCCTCACACAGAAAAATGAACGATTTAGGCTAAAATAACACTTATTGACTCAAGCACAGCTTTCTCCTCCCAATAAAGCTCTTTCCTCCTTATGCACAACTCTGCAGGTGTTCATCATTTTTCATATAAAGTCTGTTTATAGCCCCTTGTGTAGGAAAAAAATCAGGAAAAAGAAAATTTAAATTGTCATAAATGAGGCTTTTTAAAAAACAATATAGCATTTGCCTTATCCTTTTTACAAAGAGGGGTTTTAAAATCTGATGTTTTATTTAATGATTCAAAATATAAATATAAGTAGTTAAAGGAGAACAATATAAGAACAAAGATGTTGAAATTGTATAGGAAAATGGAATAGAACTAAAAATTGGCTCACTAAAATATCTTCATGTTTTATTTTCTTCAGAAATTCCCCCTCAGGATTTGTTGAGACATAATTAACATATGGCATTGTGTAAGTTTAAGATATACAGCATGATGCAGTGGTACATATATATATATATATTAAAAATATATTTATTTATTGCATAAAGTCAAGGCCAAAGTCTATGATCATTTTATATATATATATATATATGTTCTCCTCAAGGACTTTTAGTCATAAAAGTCTAAAAAAAGTTTATGATTTTTAGTCATAAAAGTCATCAAGTTTCAGGTCATATATTTGAGCCTTTAATCTATTTTTAGTTAATTTATAGATGTATAGTAAAGGGATCTTGTTCTATTCATTTGTTTGTGAATATCATTTTACCACCACCATTTTTTAAAAGATTTTTTTGATGTGGACCATTTAAAAAATATTTATTGAATTTATTGCAATGCTGCTTCTGTTTTTTGTTTTGTTTTGGCCTAGAGGCATGTGAGATCTTAGCTCCATGACCAGGGATTGAACCTGCACCCCTGCATTAACCACTGGACCTCAGAAGAAGTCCCACCAACACCATTTATTGAATAGACAATTACTTCCTAATTGAGTGTTCAAAGTACCCTTGTTGAAGATTAGCTGAACACTGATAAAAAAAATATTTCTAATGGAATGAACACAAATGGCTCAACAATAGCATGCCAGTAGGTGTAGAAATTTGTAAGCCACTTTAAAAAATCACTTGCTGAGATTTGCAAACTATACATCTACTGTACCCTATAATCCTGCTGTTTCTTTTCTGAGTATATTCCTAAACAAAGCTTTCATCATTTAAGTACCCTTGTTGAAGATTAGCTGAACACTGATAAAAAAAATATTTCTAATGGAATGAACACAAATGGCTCAACAATAGCATGCCAGTAGGTGTAGAAATTTGTAAGCCACTTTAAAAAATCACTTGCTGAGATTTGCAAACTATACATCTACTGTACCCTATAATCCTGCTGTTTCTTTTCTGAGTATATTCCTAAACAAAGCTTTCATCATTTTGAGTAATACTGGCTGACATGAATATACTTATACATGTGTTTTGGTAGAGAAATTAACTCATTTTTTTTGCTTCCCTATTATACAACTCTCATATCAGATTTATTTATAATAGCCAAAAACTAGGATAATTCAGTATTGAAAACACTAATAAACCCTGATAGAGACTTGCATTAGAATAATAGCAATAAAAAAATACTGCTAAATGTAGTAACATATTTGAATTTCACAGACATACTATCTTGCAGGAAAAGGCAGGCCAAAGAAATTTTCACTGTTCAAATGGCTCAACTGTAGAAAAAACAAATTAGTGATGATAAGAGGTCAGTATAGTGGTGGGCAGGGAAAGTAGACAAGAGAGTGTCTTCCCTGGTATAGACAATATTCTTTACTAAATAAATGTACAGGTATAGTTATGTATCAGTTCTTTAGTTATATACTTATTATTTGTGAAATTTGCTTTACATAAGTTAACTCCATAAAAAAGAAAATTAATATTGTTCAAGGCTTTTTAAAGGAGCTAGGTTTTCCCCTCTATTTTCTGGTACTTTTGTTTTTAAAATTTAAATAATAATTATTGTTTGAGAGTTTGATGAAATGTACAAGTAAAACCATCTAAGCCTGTAAGTTTTGTTGAGAAAACTGATCTTTGAAAAGCATTTCAGTTCCATTATATTTATTATTGAATTCAGTTTCACTGTTTCTTCTTGTGTTAATGGCAGAATTATATACATGTATGTATTTGATACAATTGTGGACTTACATATTTCTCTCTCACTTAGGACTGATACTTTTAGCTGTACATACAATTTCAGATTCAATGTTCTTATCCTTTTAAAGATATTGCTTTATTGTCTTGTACGTGATGTTGCTACCGATAACTTCAGAGTCAATCTGATTCTTACTTCTGGGCAGATGATGTACTGTTTTTTTTCTGGAAATTTTACTTTGCCACTTAAAAGAATTTCTATGTAGTGTGGGTGTGAATATTTTCCTTATTTCACTGGTAATCTACAAATCCTTTCAAAATGAAACCTTACTTATTTTTCAAAATTCTGTACAATTTATATCTATTAGTTTTTCAAATTCCTTTCTTCTCTTTAGTTTTATGTTTTGTTTTGTTTTCTGGAATCCTCTTAAGTATGTGTGATGTCTCTTCAGTCACATCTGACTCTTTGTAGCCTGCCAGGCCCCTCTGTCCATGGGATTCTCCAGGAAAGAATACTGGAGTAGGGGACCTTCCCCACTCAGGGACTGAACCTGCATCTCTTTGTTTCCTGCATTGGCAGGCAGGTTCTTTACCACTGGTGCCTGCTGTGAAGCCCCCCTTAACTATATGGTGATGCTTTACTCCTGTCCTCTGGATCACTTACAATTTTTGTTTTATTTTCTACTTTTTTATTTTCTTCTTGGAAAATCACTCAAATTGATATTCCAGCTTACCCACTTGTTCTTCATCCAGGTTCATCCTACTTATTTCCTAATTGTTTATTTTAACTTTCCAGCTGAGTAGCACTTTTGTGCTTCCCCGAGATTCATCATGGACACAGTGAGTAGCTTCAGTTGCTACTACAGATTTCTGTGGCTATAAAACAACTGATAAAATGAATTGGGGGAAATGCAAGATCAGAGCTTTCCTCTGGTCTCCACATACAGCTTTCTTTCCATGCTGCAGCCACCCACCAGCCTCTGCCTGGTCCTCCTCTCTCCATTCACCAGTTCAGTCTGAGTTCAGTGTACACAGGGGATGCTTCTTTTTTTTTTTTTTTTTTTGGCTCACTGAGTCTTTGTTGCAGTGTGGGTGTGTTGGCTCAGTAGTTGCAGCCACCAGGCTTAATTACCTCCACAGCGTATGGGATCTTAGTTCCCTGACAGGGGACTGAACCTCTGTCCCCTGATGGGAAGGCAGATTCTCAACCACTGGACCCCCAGGAAAGTCCCTGATGTGGTCATTTCTTTGGATACTTATTTCCCATTTGTCTCTGTCATTTCTCCAGAATTGATTTTGGAAATCAGAGTTGATTTTGGAAGTTAGCAGCCTCTGTTAGTTGAACATTTTGGCAGGAATAGGGCATTGTGGCCTGTAAAAGAAATGATGCCACTGAAGAAAAAATATTTGAGAACACAATGCACATGTGTCTTTTTTTTTTTGAGCCAAACTAAATGGAATATGATCAGTAAGGTGTAGAGTTCAAATTTATAAAATCATAATTACCCATTTATCTCTATGAATGATCCATGGTAAGGCTGCCAGTTTAGGAGATTCTGTAGATACTGTAGCTCTTTCAGAGCAATGATAGATATACAGAGAGTGCACCTCACATGTATGCCAAGTAGAGACCAGCAGGGCCTCTCACACTGCTGTTAATCAGATATTACTAAAGGTGCAGGATGTTTTTCTGTTCATCATTAGGCCAGTTTTTGATTATAACCACAGTGATATTTAACAGGAAGGAAAGTTTGCTGTATCAAAAGAAAGAACAGCTGTTGCTTTTGCATTCAGGAGAAGGAGGTGGGTTGTGGGTAATAGTATGTGTGTGAACGCAGTAGCATACGACTCTGCAACCCCAGGGATTGTAGCCTGCCAGGCTCTTTTGTCCATGAGATTTCCCAAGCAAGGATACTGGAGTAGGTAGCCATTTCCTTTTGCAGGGGATCTTTCCAACTCAGGGATCGAACGTGTGTCTCTTGCACCTCCTGCATTGGCAGATGGATTTTTTACCAGTATGCNGTTTTCTGGAATCCTCTTAAGTATGTGTGATGTCTCTTCAGTCACATCTGACTCTTTGTAGCCTGCCAGGCCCCTCTGTCCATGGGATTCTCCAGGAAAGAATACTGGAGTAGGGGACCTTCCCCACTCAGGGACTGAACCTGCATCTCTTTGTTTCCTGCATTGGCAGGCAGGTTCTTTACCACTGGTGCCTGCTGTGAAGCCCCCCTTAACTATATGGTGATGCTTTACTCCTGTCCTCTGGATCACTTACAATTTTTGTTTTATTTTCTACTTTTTTATTTTCTTCTTGGAAAATCACTCAAATTGATATTCCAGCTTACCCACTTGTTCTTCATCCAGGTTCATCCTACTTATTTCCTAATTGTTTATTTTAACTTTCCAGCTGAGTAGCACTTTTGTGCTTCCCCGAGATTCATCATGGACACAGTGAGTAGCTTCAGTTGCTACTACAGATTTCTGTGGCTATAAAACAACTGATAAAATGAATTGGGGGAAATGCAAGATCAGAGCTTTCCTCTGGTCTCCACATACAGCTTTCTTTCCATGCTGCAGCCACCCACCAGCCTCTGCCTGGTCCTCCTCTCTCCATTCACCAGTTCAGTCTGAGTTCAGTGTACACAGGGGATGCTTCTTTTTTTTTTTTTTTTTTTGGCTCACTGAGTCTTTGTTGCAGTGTGGGTGTGTTGGCTCAGTAGTTGCAGCCACCAGGCTTAATTACCTCCACAGCGTATGGGATCTTAGTTCCCTGACAGGGGACTGAACCTCTGTCCCCTGATGGGAAGGCAGATTCTCAACCACTGGACCCCCAGGAAAGTTCCTGATGTGGTCATTTCTTTGGATACTTATTTCCCATTTGTCTCTGTCATTTCTCCAGAATTGATTTTGGAAATCAGAGTTGATTTTGGAAGTTAGCAGCCTCTGTTAGTTGAACATTTTGGCAGGAATAGGGCATTGTGGCCTGTAAAAGAAATGATGCCACTGAAGAAAAAATATTTGAGAACACAATGCACATGTGTCTTTTTTTTTTTGAGCCAAACTAAATGGAATATGATCAGTAAGGTGTAGAGTTCAAATTTATAAAATCATAATTACCCATTTATCTCTATGAATGATCCATGGTAAGGCTGCCAGTTTAGGAGATTCTGTAGATACTGTAGCTCTTTCAGAGCAATGATAGATATACAGAGAGTGCACCTCACATGTATGCCAAGTAGAGACCAGCAGGGCCTCTCACACTGCTGTTAATCAGATATTACTAAAGGTGCAGGATGTTTTTCTGTTCATCATTAGGCCAGTTTTTGATTATAACCACAGTGATATTTAACAGGAAGGAAAGTTTGCTGTATCAAAAGAAAGAACAGCTGTTGCTTTTGCATTCAGGAGAAGGAGGTGGGTTGTGGGTAATAGTATGTGTGTGAACTCAGTAGCATACGACTCTGCAACCCCAGGGATTGTAGCCTGCCAGGCTCTTTTGTCCATGAGATTTCCCAAGCAAGGATACTGGAGTAGGTAGCCATTTCCTTTTGCAGGGGATCTTTCCAACTCAGGGATCGAACGTGTGTCTCTTGCACCTCCTGCATTGGCAGATGGATTTTTTACCAGTATGCAACCTGGTAATAGTAAAAGCTAACACTCTATGTATGTATTTTATTATCCATTTATTTGTACATTGGTGTCAATATCCAAATACTATAATTGTAAGTACATTCCTTATAGCAAGTCTGCTCCATGGACAAGGTTCCTGGGTGTACCTCTTAACTAATATGCTTCTATGCTGTCAATTAAATTCCGCCAGCTTCCTTTACAGAAAGGTAGACAGTCCTGCCAGACCAAAGCACAAAGCTGGCCTAACCTCCAGATAGGCAGAATATGCAAATGCTATTTAGCGGAATCAAACTGTGTTCAAAGATACCTTAAATATGAGAATCAGGGAACCAAAAGCTGGCCAGACAGTGACAGCTGAAAGGATAAACCGATTCTCTGATTTCCTGTCCAGGAATCAAGCATACAGTCTGAAGTGGACATAATTCTTCTTCTTTGTCTTTGTTGGAAGGAGGACTTTTGGGGTCAACTTTCCTAGTACCTCTGTTTACCTGAGGCAGGAGGTCAATTTTCAGAACACTTCTGGGAAGCATTTCAAAACATGTAAGAAAAAGAAATTAGGAAAAGTCAATAAAAGAGAGAGTGTGTACTAAGAGTGCTAAGTCGCTTCAGTAGTGTCTAGCTCTTTGATACCCATTGGACTGTAGTCCCCCAGGCTCCTTTGTCCATGGGATTCTCCAGGCAAGAATACTGGAGTGGGTTGCCAGGCTCTCCTCCAGGGGATCTTCCCAACTCAGGGATTGAACCCATGTCTTTTATGTCTCATGCACTGGCAGGCAGGCAGGTTCTTTACCACTAGCGCCAAGAAAAACAGAAACAAAAACCAAGAGAAATCCCCCGAGCAGAGAGAATGGGGGAGAACAATGTTGGGATGTTAAGATTAGGTCAAATTTGTTATTTATTTACATTTTGCACCAGGCTGTGTCCCCTACTCTCCTTCCTTCAACATTAAACTTTAGTAGACGTTGACCACATAAAGTAAGCTTTGTTTTAATTATTATTCTTTTTTGGCCACACCTTATGACTTGCAGGATCTCAGTTTTCCACTAGAGATAGAACCCGGGCCACAGCAGTGAGAGTCCAGAATCCTAACCACTAGGCAACCAGGGAACTCTAAAATAAGCTCTTCATACCAATGTTTTGGATGAGAAAAAAGAAGCAAAATGTCTACACATTATGTGAAACGGGGAAGAGAGAAGATTGGAGGCATAGAAGAAAAAAACAAAAAAGAAGAAAAAAATTTAGATTTTAACAGAAACACTTTCAGGAAGTCATGGTTACAAGTATGATAGCCCAAAGACACTCAAGTGCTATTGGAAATACTAGTACAACACTGCTTTTTAAAAAATGGATAATCAACAAGGACCTGCTTGCTGTACAGCATGGGGAATTCTGCTCAATGTTATGCGGCAGCCTGAGTGGGAGGAAAGTTTGGGGGAGAATGGATACACATATATGTATGGCTGTGTCCCTTAGCTTACACTTGAAACTATCACAGCATTATTTATTAACTGGCTATATCCCAGTACAAAAAGGTTTTCTTTCTTTCTTTCTTTCTTTTTTTTTAAAGAAGTATTAGGTACAGTATACAAAGCTAATGATTCAAATCACTTTATTTCTTATTAGTCAAAGGACTTGAGAACTTGAATGTGTTTTATGTAGATGGTATATTTGTCCTCAGCAGATGTGTGAACTCTAATGATTTTTCCAGAAAGCTTAGAAGATGAGCAAGTCTGACCCTATTCTGTATAGGATTACATATTCTACAGCAAGTGAGAAATTAAGGACCTTATTCTCTCCACTTTCCACTGATAGGTACACATTAGAATGGAATTTGGGGATGAAAGCAGGTACTTCTTTCTTGTAAGAGCTTTATCTTTTGACTTATCTGTACTCTTAGCTTGAGGGACTGATGCTAAGGCTGAAGTTCCAACAGTTAGGCCTCCTGATGAGAAGAGCTGACCCTGACGCTGGGAAAGATTGAAAGCAGGAGGAGAAGGGGATGACAGAGGACGAGATGGTTGGATGGCATCACTGACTTGATGGACATGAGTTTGAGCAAGCTCTGGGAGTTAGTGAAGGACAGGGAAGTCTGGCATGCTATAGTCCATGGGGTCACAAAGAGTCAGAGACGACTGAGTGATTGAACAACAGCTTGAATCTAAAATATTAGTCACTCAGTTGTGTCCGACTCTTTGCGACCCCATGAACTGTGTAGCCCATCAGTCTCCTCTGTCCTTGGGATTCTCCAGGCAAGAATACTGGAGTGGGTTGCCATGCCTTCCTCCAGGGAATCTTCCTGACCCAGGGACTGAACCCATATCTTATGTCTCCTACACTGGCAGATGGGTTCTTTACCACTAGCGCCACCTGGGAAGCCCATAGAGAGAGTACAGCTGCTTATAACAAGACTATTTCCCAAAGTGTCATGTACCAGTATCTTCTAGGATATGAGCTGAGAGCTGAAAAGACTATCCATGTTCACCATGACTATAACATGCTGAGGGAACAAGAATGGTCCAGTTCCTAGTGAATCATCACTAAACCTGATGGTAATCCAGCTCCCAGCTCTTTTCTTATCCACCAAGAGACTCGTCATTTCTGATCTTTTTCTTTAGCTAGAGGAAGTGAGAACAAGGAACTGAAACTTGTTTTCCCAACTAAAATCTAACCACACTCTGGGGTAACTTGAATTGATTTACATTGTAAAGGGTCACTATACTTGAGGACATGAGAAATAATCTTCATTTAAATCATCTATTAATACATACATATGGAATCTAAAAAACATGGTACAGATGCACCTATATTCAGGACAGGAATAGAAATGCAGATGTACAGGATGGACTTGTGAACATAGCAGGGGATGGGGAGGGTGGGACGAATTGAGAGAGTATAATTGACATAAATACACTACCATGTGTAAAATAGATAGATAGTGGGAAGCTGCTGTATAGTACAGGGAGCTCAGCTTCTGTGATGACCTGGAGGGATTGGAGGAGGAGGAAGACTCGATGGGGAGGGGATATATGTATACATATAGCTGATTCATGCTGTTGTGCCACAGAAACCAGCACAACATTGTACAGTTCAGTTCAGTTCAGTCTCTCAGTCATGTCCGACTCTTTGTGACCCCATGAATCACAGCACACCAGGCCTCCCTGTCCATCACCAACTCCCAGAGTTTACCCAAACCCATGTCCATTAAGTCAATAATGCCATCCAATCATGTCATCCTTTGTTGTTCCCCTCTCCTCCTGCCCTCAGTCTTTCCCAGCATCAGGGTCTTTTCAAATGAGTCAGCTCTTTGTATCAGATGGCCAAAATATTGGAGTTTCAGCTTCAACATCAGTCCTTCCAATGAACACCCAGGACTGATCTCCTTTAGAATGGACTGGTTGGATCTCCTTACAGTCCAAGGGACTCTCTAGAGTCTTTTCTAACACCACAGTTCAAAAGCATCAATTCTTCTGAGCTTAGCTTTCTTTAGTCCAACTCTCACATCCATACATGACCACAGGAAAAACCATAGCCTTGACTAGACGAACCTTTGTAGACAAAGTAATGACTCTGGTTTTTAATATGCTGTCTTGTATAGCAATTAACCAATTAAAAATAAATTTTAAAAATGCCAAAAAAGAAATACTCTTCATTTAAATTAACCAGGTAGCACACATTATGTCCTATACCTAGTAACTCAATCATAAAAAGACAAAATTGTGTTTGAAAAATAAAGCTAAAGCCCAAGAATCTTCACAACCAAAATTACGAAGTTAACATAAAAACATTCTACTTCTAAATGACTTCTGTACTTTCCTATTTCAGTTATGCTTCTGAGAAGTTTTTAGATTTAGTTTTACTAAGAAGATTCTGCCAAACCTATATCTACCTCCATGAAATCAATTTTCCAGAGCCTATGTGGGGAGGGAACCCAACTTATGTAAGAAGAAATGATGTAATTAGAATAGAACATTTCTGGACTATTCAAGTGCTGTTACTATGAGGTCATCTTGGGAGAAGAAGAATCTGGATTCAGCATCTCTCTCAGTCTGACCATGGATCACTCACCTAGGGCTTAACTCCAGAGAAGATAATATATATTTGGATGAAAGTGGCGAGGGGGTGAATATTGTAAAAGCTCTTTGTGTTAAAGTCTTTAGATGTTCACAAAAATTTCTTAATAATGGAACTGATATGAAAGGACCAAAGTATTTATTATTGGACAATGTATGTAAAAATGGGACACAAGTCCGTGTTACCCTTTTTTTGACATATGAAGTGATATTTTCTGTACCTCTAGTTTGGACCAAAATGTAACAGAAGTTTCAATAGACACATATCTGTTCTTCAAATGGAATTCCACTGCTTCCAAGTGCAGCATCCTCATTTCCAAACTCACAGTCTTCGGTCAGGAGTTTCTCCTCTCCCAGATCTTCTTTCTTTGAGGAACGTGAAAACCAGCCTGCAATAGCAAATTTAGGGCCTGGTTGTTTATGACTCAGATGAAACAGAGCCCTCTAGAGGCATCAGAATGGAGGACAAAGTGAACACACAGCATTCCTGGTGACTCAGATTGAGATCATTTCTGCATGATATAAAACACATCAGGAAAAGCATTTCAGATACAGACTGTTGATCTCAGACCATGTCCAAGAAGTATCTGTAACAGAGACTTAAAAACTTCTGTGAACTCTAATTTTCAGTCTATACAGATGGTAGGGACCTGAAAGGAATTTTGAGCATTCAACTTTTCTCAGTACTAGATCTGAGAAACTTGTAAGAAGAAGGTACAACTCCATTATTATCTATCCCATGAGGACACTTAGGGACCAGATCCCAACTTTCCAAGGGTCTACAAGGATAACCTCAGCCTTTTCTGAAAGTCTTCAATGGCTAAAGCTGCTTCAGCTTCCACAGTTTTTCTTCTCCCAAGGAACCCCACTGCCCTCACACTGCTATGGTAAAGACGGTTTATTGGGTCTTTCAGCTCTGAAATTCTGTGGATCTGGGCAAACTCACAATCATGCAAATTATGCTCAGAAGGGCCCTGGGCTTGGTTTAAAGCTCTACTGTCACTAACTTCAATGTCTTAATAATTTTTGAACATGGAAATCCACACTTTCATTTTGCATTGGAATCTGAAAATTGTGAAATTAGTCCTACCATGGGTTTTAAAGAAAGATGAAGGGATTCTCACCTTTCATCCAAAACCACCCCCATGAAAACACAGTTATCAGAGTAATCTTGACATTTTAGCAGCTATAGAGTATCAAAATATATCTTAATATCAACATTTTGCCATTTAACTGTATTTCTCACTTTGTCACATCTTGGATTAACCACCTAAATCTTTTGATAATTCATGAGATTGTTGTGATTAAGAAAATTAGGTCATAGCATCAAAAAATACATGTCTAGTTGTAACTGCAGGAAGGTACCCACTGTGAAATCTGACTTAATTCCATCCTTCCTAGCAGTACACAGAAATAAATGAATATGGGCTCACTCAAATTTTGTCTTTCCAGGAAGGATTGGCTTTTAAATATTCAAGTGCATCTTCCCAGGAAATAAGACTATAACTATAAGAGATCAGATTTCTCTTTTACTTGCTTCTCAGGGAATATTTTCTGGGAAATAGAATTTTGGGGACCTTATTATCCAAAATGCAGACCTCCTTATACAAAAACTATTAAACATTTCAAGATGGCCACAGGAACATGATAAAGCAAGTGCAAGGTCATTCCTAATGTGGCAGCCTGTGGCATTGCAGAGATCACATGAAGGTGGACACTGGGATGGTCATCTCATTCATTTCACATAAATAGATCTCAGAAAAAATTTCAGGCATAGAAGCCCTTTACTTTTGTCATTGAATTTTAGACCATTTCTCTTCTGTTCTTGATTGCTATTCAAGACTGCTATTTCCATCTTTGGTGGAAAGCATGCAAGTGGAGTCTTGAGAGTCCCTGGGACTGCCAGAAGATCAAACTGGTTAATTCTAAAGGAAATCAACCCTGAATATTCACTGGAAGGACTGATGTTGAAACTGAAGCCCCACTTTTGCCGCCTGATGTGTAGAGCTGACTCACTGGAAAAGACTCTGATGCTGGAAAAGATTGAAGGCAAAGGAGAAGGGCAGAGCAGATGATGGGGCTTCCCTGGTGACTCAGATGGTAAAGAATCTGCCTGCAATGCGGGAGACCTGGGTTCGATCCTTGGGTTGGGAAGATCCCCTGGAGCAGGGCATGGCAACCCATTCCAGTATTCTTGCCTGGGAGAATCCTCATGGACAGAGAAGCCTGGTGGGCTATAGTCTATGGGGTTCAAAGAGTCAGACACGACTGAAACAACTAAGAACTCACACATGCAGCAGAAGATGCGATGATTAGATAGTATCACCAACCTGATGGAGATGAGTTTGAGAGAACTCCAGGAGACAATGGAGGACAGAGGAGCCCGGTGGGCTATAGTCCAAGGGGTCACAAGGAGGCAGACATGACTTAGTGACTGAACAACAAATGTAGGTGGAGTGAACCCATCCCTAGGAATCAGGATAGTGTCATCCTGGATCTAACAGTGACTTCTTATGTAACCTTGAGAAAGTCACACATTATCTCCTTTGTTACTTTATTTGTGGAGTAGTGTTTGACTATACAATCCTTATGATCTCTTCAAGAATTGATAATCCCAGAATCTACAATTAAAAGCATTCTGGATAACTGGTGGATACATCAGCTTCAAAATCTTGTTAGCATTTCCCCCATAAAACATCAAAATGTTCACCAAATGCAATATCTTTCAATAATGTTTTTTCAATTCTCTCTTGCTCTTAACTTTCATGATGTTGTATCAAACCAGACATCTTGGTTTGGGAAATGCATTCACATTATCCATACATGTCCGCACATCAGAAATTATTTTTTTAAAGATTTTTTTTTTACGTGGACCATTTTTAAAGCCTTTAATGAATTTGTTACAATATGACTTCTGTTTCACAGTTTGGCTTTTTGGCTGCCAGGCACTTGGGATCTTAGCTACCCAATCAGGAATCAAAACCACACTCCCTGCATTGAAAAGTGAAATCTTAAGCACGGGATCTCCAGGGAAGTCCCAATATATTGGAAACTCTTAAAGCAGCTATACAGACAGAGAGTTCAGTCTATTTCTTCCTCTCTAAGGTCATGAAACAGTAACTGAGGTGTCAAAAAAAAAAAAAAAAAAGAAGAAGAGTTTAAACCTGCTGGAGTAATTGTCATTCCTTTCCTCAGAGCATGGTCCTCAGGAAGACAGACCCTCCCTCTAGAGGACTGAGGTTTCCATCTCCCAAAACTCTTTTCAGCATCTCTTCCACACAAGACTTTCCTAACCTAATCGCCATTTTCAAGAGCAGAAAGCCCTGCCTTGTGTAGGACAAGTCCAGAATCAACTTTGTTTTCATTCCTCGGCAGCTCTGCCACAGAATCATCTAACAGGTAAGAAACAATCCAAGAATAGACATGAAAAGAAAAATCCACGAGTGTAAAAACTAGATAAGGGGTCAGAATAGAACCCCAGGCTTAACTTATTTTCATCCCAGAGAGAAGATGGTATTCACTGGGGATGGGAGATAACCGGTGGTATCTTCAGAGCATGAAGAGAGTTATAGGTCCAAAGTGGGACACAGGAATCTTGTATGTGGATGCCATGACCACAGGTGATGCTATGAATCACCTCAGATGACAGTTTATGCTTAGAAGAATACACAAGGGCCTTCTCCACCTGACTCCATCTGTCTTTCCTCCCCAGGCTCAAGCTCACTGCTGTGCTCACAGGCAGCCTCCCATAGATAATATTTACATGAGGACAAGATTGATACAAAGATTCTGAGTCAGAAATTCACATCTTGAAACACCTACCTTTGACATCTCTGGGACTGCACTCAGCTCATCAGAGCCATTAACCCCATGTCTTAAGGGCATACCCAGAATTCCTGGCCCAGTCCCAACCTCTGTCCCTGTGCTGCTGCTGCTGCTAAGTCGCTTCAGTCGTGTCCGACTCTGTGCGACCCCATAGACGGCAGCCCACCAGGCTCCCCCGTCCCTGGGATTCTCCAGGCAAGAACACTGGAGTGGGTTGCCATTTCCTTCTCCAATCAATGCATGAAAGTGAAAAGTGAAAGTGAAGTCGCTCAGCCGTGTCCGACTCTTAGCAATCCCATGGACTGCAGCCCACCAGGCTCCTCCGTCCCTGGGATTTTCCAGGCAAGAGTACTGGAGTGGGGTGCCACCTCTGTCCCTGTACTTGATACTAAACTTACTGCTGTGATGTACAACATCATGCTTCCTTGGCATGCCTAGTTGAAGTTCACTGAGGCTGAGTCCAGAGAAACATAAATATCATTTCCCAGAAAATGTAACGAGAACAAGATGCAGATTCAGTACTCCACATCACAGTGTTTCCCTTCTCACCCACTGCCCACAAGCTCTCCTCATCATCATCTCTATTTTAGAGCCTACCTTCACACTTTACTTTCTGTATGCACTTTTGAACCACCAGGAAAACGAAAAAAAGGAACATGCAGGGCCCCAAGACGCAACCAAGGATGCCTGTCACGAAGAAGATCCCAGGGCCAGGGTGGGAGCTTGAGTGGTTCCCTAAAAAAAACATGTTCTCAGGGTGGGAAGGGATATGGGAGAATCCTGCCCCTCACTGGTACCTGCTGAGTGCTCAGGGTGATGAAGTCACAGCTTTAGACACAATGGGAGATTGTGAGATCCTGGTAGAGACTGACCCAGGCTCTGTCCTCTGGGGATCTCAGTCCCATCCTATACTACTCTGAGGAGTTACACAAGAGAATACTGAGGACGTCAGTTCCAATCCAGCCAATTCATCTCATCCCCCTTTCCCTCCTTGGTGTTCATATTTGTTCTCTATATTGGTCTTTATTTCTGCTTTGCAAATAGCTTTATCTGCACCATTTTTCTAGATTCAATGTATATGTATTAATATATGATATCCATTTTTCTGTTTCCAATTTACTTCACTCTGTGTGACACTCTCTGTCCATCTGTGTCTCTGCAAATGGCACAGTTTCACTCTTTTTCATGGATAAGTAATATTCCATTGTATATATGTGCCACATCTTCTTTATCCGTTTCTCTGTTGATGGACATTTAGGTTTCTTCCATGTCCTGGCTATTGTAAACAGTGTGGCAAACACATAACTAATGAGAACCTACCGTGTAGCACAGCAGATAGTATTCAGCTCTCTGTGGTAACCTAAATGGGAAGTAAATACAAAATGGAGGAGATATATGTATATGCCAATGCTGGGCTGGAAGAAGCACAGCTGGAATCAAGATTACTGGGAGAAATATCAATAACCTCAGATATGCAGATGACATCACCCTTATGGCAGAAAGTGAAGAGGAACTAAAAAGCCTCTTGATGAAAGTGAAAGAGGAGAGTGAAAAAGTTGGTTTAAAGCTCAACATTCAGAAAACTAAGATCATGGCATCTGGTCCCATCACTCCATGGCAAATAGATGGGGAAACAGAATAGATGGGGAAACAGTGGCAACCGTGTCAGACTGTATTCTTTTGGGCTCCAAAATCACTGTAGATGGTGATTGCAGCTATGAAATTAAAAGATGCTTACTCCTTGGAAGGAGAGTTATGACCAACTTAGACAGCATATTAAAAAGCAGAGACATTACTTTGCCAACAAATGTCCGTCTAGTCAAGCCTATGGTTTTTCCTGTGGTCATGTATGGTTGTGAGAGCTGGACTGTGAAGAAGGCTGAGCACTGAAGAATTAATGTTTTTGAGTTGTGGTGTTGGAGAAGACTCTTGAGAGTCCCTTGGACTGCAAGGAGATCCAACCAGTCCATTCTAAAGGAGATCAGTCCTGGGTGTTCATTGGAAGACATGATGCTAAAGCTGAAACTCCAGTACTTTGGCCACCTCATGCAAAGAGTTGACTCATTGGGAAAGACTCTGATGCTGGGAGGGATTGGGGGCAAGCAGAGAAGGGGCAACAGAGGATGAGATGGCTGGATGGTATCACCGACTTGATGGATGTGAGTTTGGGTGAACTCCAGGAGTTGATGATGGACAGGGAGGCCTGGTGTGCTGCAATTAATGGGGTCGCAAAGAGTCAGACACGACTGAGTGACTGAACTGAACTGATGGCTGGTTCACTTTGCTGTACAGCAGAGTAAAGAAACTATATCCAATAAAAATTTTTTAAAATGAGAGAATGCTAAGGAATATCAGGATGCTTTGTGACAGCCACAGACTCAGTTCAGAAGCATCATATCCAGTCCCTTTCCAGGGAGAGAGCTTGCCTATATCAGAGCAGAGAGAGAGAGGAAGTTCAGGGCACTCCTCTTCAGGATAAGAACATCCTTAAAGGGAGAGGCATCCATGTATATGACGAGGAATCTGTTTCCCCAACTTTTCTGCCCCAAGTGAAACCAAGGGAGGGAAAATCTCCCTAAGCAGAGACTCTTGGTCCCTTTCTGAATGTCCCTTCAGGGCACATTCAGTCCCCTCTGAAATGTGTGCACCAGAAAAATCTTAACTTAATTTTTCTAATGGTCTGGACATCAAAGAACCTCAGAATGTCCAAACATCACCAGGATATGCACCCTGACTCCCTCACCCCGTATTCCTTGGAGACCCTAGGTGCCCCTCCAAAAATGGCTGGAGAAACCCAGCAGTTCAAGCCATAGTCCCACCTAGTGTAAGAACATTTACAGTCCACAGAAATACTTCTTAGTTCTTTTTTTTTTTTTTTTTTTTTTTTTTTAATTTTGGCTGTCCTGGGTCTACATTGCTGCTCGGGCATTTCTCTAGTTGTGGAGTGTGGTGTCTACTCTTCCTTGCGGTGTGCGGGCTTCTCTTTGAGGTGGCTTCTCTTGTTGCAGAGCACAGGCTCTAGGGTGCTCAGGCTTCAGTAGTTGCAGCTCCCAGACTCTGGAGCACAGGCTCAGCAGTCGTGGCACATGGGCTTAGTTGCTTCATTGCAGGTGGGATCTTCCCAGACCAGGGATTGAACCCATGTCTCCTGCATTGGAAGGTGGATTCTTTACCACTGAGACACCAGGGAAGCCCCTGAAACAGTTCTTGAAAAAAAAAAAAAATGAAACACTTCTTACATTGCTACCCTGTTTCCTAAAGCTACTATGAGAAATTAATAATTTTTAACAAATTTATTTTCTCACAGATTTGGAGGCTAGAAAACCAAAGTCAGGATGTAAACAGCGTTGTGCTACTTCTGGAGCTTTTAGGGGAGGGTCCTTCCTTGCCTCTTCCAGTCTTGGTCAACAATCCTTTTATCAACAATCCTTGACATTCCTTGGTTTACAGTTGCTCTGCTTCAATCTCTGCCTCCATCATCACATGGAATGTTCTCCTGTGTCTCTTGTTTTTGCATGGTGTCTTCTCTCTATGTCTGTGTCTAAATGTCCCTTTTATTGTAAGGACATTAGCCATTGGGTTAAGACCCACACTAATCCAGTAAAACCTCACGTGAACTAGATTTCATCTTGTTCAGTCTCTAAGTTGTGTCCGACTCTTTGTGACTCCATGGACTACAGCACACCAGGCTTCCCTGTCCTTCACCATCTCCTGGAGTTTGCTCAAATGCATGTCCATTGAGTCGATGATGCCATCCAACCATCTCATCCTCTGTCACCTCCTTCTCTTCCTGCCCTCAATATTTCTCAGCATCAAGGTCTTTTCCAATGAGTTGGCTCTTTGAATCAGGTGTTCAAAGTACTGGAGCTTCAGTATCAGACCTTCCAATGAATATTCAGGGTTGATTTCCTTTAGGATTGACTGGGTTGATCTCCTTTGTGATTACATCTACAAAGACACTATTTCTAAATAAGGTCACATTCAAAAGTTCTGATTGGACATGAATGGGGATGGGGGAGCACTATTCAACCCAGTACATACCTCATCCTCCAAGCTTTCAAAACAAATTCTCCTGTACAGAGTTTCAAGCCAGAACTCAGGCCTCTCCACTCCACTTCACTGCAGCATCCTTTTCTCCTTTCAAAAGTTCTGATTGGACATGAATGGGGATGGGGGAGCACTATTCAACCCAGTACATACCTCATCCTCCAAGCTTTCAAAACAAATTCTCCTGTACAGAGTTTCAAGCCAGAACTCAGGCCTCTCCACTCCACTTCACTGCAGCATCCTTTTCTCCTTTGTTGTATTCTTACAGTAACAAGTGCTGGCCTCTGGGGAGGACTCTCTGACCTGGCACAGAAACCAAACGAGGCAGACTGAACAGAGGGAGCAGTTGAATTATCCTGCAGTCACACAAAGACTCAGTTAACCCATGGTGAGCTGGAGTGGTCCTTTATATTTGTCCTAAGTGGAGGGAAAGGGATTGAATTTATATATTTGTGTACTAAAGAGTCATTGGATGTAGATGCTCTCCAAGAAAGGAATAGCCATCATCACCCATAGCTCCTGGGAAGCAAGCACTTCAGCCAGACAGAGGGTCATACCATGGCATCCATCCTTTCCTATTGCTCATTCATCTTTGTACCTTTAATTCATTTACTTCACTATTTAAGTACGTTGTGTGGGTGTACTCAGAAGTATCCAACTCTTTGCAACTCCCTGGACTGTAGCCTGCCAGGCTCCTCTGTCCATGGAATTTCCCAAGCAAGAATACTGGAGTGGGTTGTCATTTCCTCCGGGGGATCGTCCCAACCCAGGGATCCAACCTGCATCTCCTGCATTGGCAGGTGGTTCTTTACCACTGCACCACCTGGGAAGCCCAAGTTAAGTATATATTTTACATTAAAATTTGAGAGTTTATTCTTGTTGGATTTTTATGTGCTGCTTCTTTTTCCAAAGTAACTTGCAAGAGGAAGGTTAGTTAAGACAAGCTACAGACCCCACCACTGCAGCTGGGTGTTGCGTCCACAGCTATAAATCATCATTTCCCTCATTTACCACATTCTAGATTTTCTTCACCATCTTTTAGCACCTCTGCTGGTCTAGGCAGCTTACTTGGTGGAGCGGTCCACACCCTCACCCCGGAGGGTCTGAAACCCTGGCCACTACACACTTCTCAGGCTGTGGCTGGTGCACTCATATTTATTATGAAAATGGAGCAAGGGAGTGCCAAGATATCCCAAATAGATTGCCTGGGTTTCAGATGGGTTTTTGCCTACATCTGTTATGCAGCAATTCTCCTTCTGATGCTTAGGGTATTCTAGCATTGAAAATAGCTTACTGTTTACTTGCTTGTTGATAATTTGCCATGAAGATCCTAGGATGACTGGGAAGCAGTCATGACTTAAAGTTTAAGGTGACACTTACTGTGTGTGTCCCCTGGTGAAATCACTTTTCCTTCTGTGAACCAGAGCTGAATCCATAAAGCCTAGACTTGGAATATGGGAAGCCCAAATTCCTCAAGTGGACCTTGAGAATAAAAGCATAATCATTCCAATTTCCACCGATTCTTGGATCTATGTATTCTTACTGTTGGGTATATCATGGGTAACCATATAATGACAATTGATTTCTGTGATTGATTTAGAGTATATGTATTTTGCCATGGAAGGGAAGTCTCATCTTTGCAGAGTATCATGTCCAAGCTGGTTTCAGCTACCAGGTCAACAGGCATCTCCATCACTCTGAGAGTATAGCAAATTCTGAAGAATATTCATTCTGTTTTCCAAAGTGGCTGCAACACTTTACAATCCCACCAACAATGTATGAGGGTTGTCTTTTCTCCACATCCTCACCAATGCTTGCTACTTCTTGCATTTTTGATCAATAAAAAACAAGTTAAAAAAATTATATACTTAGAAATTCCATGCTGCTGCTGCTGCTGCTAAGTCGCTTCAGTTGTGTCCGACTCTGTGCGACCCACAGACGGCAGCCCACCAGGGCCCCCCGCCCCTGGGATTCTCCAGGCAAGAAGACTGGAGTGGGTTGCCATTTCCTTCTCCTAGAAATTTCATAAATAGTAGGAAATTTTAAAATACTTTCATGTCAATGTATGCCAAAACCAATACAGTACTGTAAAGTAAAATAAAGTAAAAATAAAAATTAAANCCAGGCAAGAAGACTGGAGTGGGTTGCCATTTCCTTCTCCTAGAAATTTCATAAATAGTAGGAAATTTTAAAATACTTTCATGTCAATGTATGCCAAAACCAATACAGTACTGTAAAGTAAAATAAAGTAAAAATAAAAATTAAAAAAAAATTATCCAAAAGTAGAGAATATATCACAAGCATTTTTAGGAAATATTTTGAATTAAGTGATAGTGAAAAGAAAATATATTAAAAATTGTGAAAGCCTGCTAAAGCTTTGCTTAGAGGAAATTGCCTAGTTTTAAATACTTATATTGAAAATAAGAAAAGAATGACTTCCATAGCTGTCCAGTGGTTAAGACCCCATGCTTTCACTGCAGAGGACATGAATTTGAGCCTTGGTAGGGGAACCAAAACCCCGTATGCTGCATGGCACTGCCCAAAGAGAGAAATAAGAAAAGATTAAAATATTAATGGTTAACTTCAGGAAGCTGTTGTTCTTCAGTCACTCAGTCGTGTCCGACTCTTTACAACCCCATGGACTGCAGCACACCAGGCTTCTCTGTCCATCACCATCTCCCGGAGCTTGTGAGCTTGCTCAAACTCATGTCCATCGAGTTGGTGTTGCCATCCAACCATCTCACCCTCTGTCGCACCCTTCTCCTTCTGCCTTCAATCTTTCCCAGCATCAGGGTCTTTTCCAATGATCAGCTCTTTGCATCAGGTGGCCAAAGTACTGGAGTTTCAGCTTCGGGATCTGTCCTTCCAGTGGATATTCAGGGGTGATTTCCTTTAGGATTGATTAGTTTGATCTTGCAGTCCAAAGAACTGTTAGGAATCCTCTCCAGGACCATGGTTAAGCAAACTGAACCCAGAACAAGTAGAAAGAAATTAAAAAATAAGGTAAATGTCTAGAAAAATAAAAGCAAACATTAGCAAAGTAAAAGTTGGGTTTTCAAAAATTAGTAAAATTGACCATCATAGGAAAAATAATTTTTAAAAAGGAAACAAAAGATCAATATCAAAAGTGAAAGTAATCATTCAGATACAACAGACCTTATAATGATAATGAAACTATACTATGAACAATTATATGCTAATAAACTTAACAGTTTAGATAAAGTGGATAAATTTCTTAAAAACACACACACACACAATATCAAAACAAAATCAAAAGAAAAATAGCCCTACATTTATTGAAGAAATTTTGTCTTAGGAGAAGGGCAAGCTTTGTCAGGCTCTAAGAAGATAGTTATAAGCAGGCCTTTTGGGGAAACTGGGGGCTGAAGTTAATTCTTTAGGATGAAATGAGGTCACAACTGATTCAATGCAGAGAAGAGAAGACTATCCTTTAGATGGAGAATAGGAAAGGCATATTGGTTTTCAGGAAGAGGGCAGGCCTGCTCAGGAGTCTCTGGAGCCCTGGATCTTTACAAGGCTTCCACTCACCAAAGGGAAATGGAAGCGGGGGAAGACTCACCCTATGAAGCCAGTAAGCTGGTCCCCTTGATGTTCATCTCACCATTTTTTTCCATTTACTTAAGAATTTTTCACCTTTCTTATTCTGATTTTGTGCTCACATGACCTTTTGTTCTCTCCATTAATTACTTAGTTTGTTCGCAGCCACAATATGCCAGTCACTTGACACTGCAGACCTCCACCCAATGAAACAAAACTCATCTTTCCCAGGGTTTGTGAGGAGGTAGAGGAGGTAGAACTAACCCAGAAAGTGTTTCTGGCTGATCCCACCAGCTGAGCTGAACCAGCCATTGAACCGGACACCTGGCATGGAGAAAAAAAAAGCCACACATATATATATATTTTTAACATAGCTTTTCTGCATCAGCTTAACGGACAGAATGACACCTGACGTCAGATAACCTTGCATCTCATATAAGGAGATATTCAAGATTCAGCATCTAATTGGTGTTTGAACTTCAGAAAGTTTCCTTTTATATAGCGTCTGATGGCAGAGAAGATGTTAAAAAGTGTTTCTATTGGCTCGGAAGATGGCAGTGTCAGGGGATGGGATTATATGAACCCCTTCCTGCTGTAAGAGCCTCCATTAAGGGCCCAGAGGACTCCTCATGTAGTTTGGGGAAACTGAAGCTGTTACCCAAAGACAAGAGCATCAGAGAACCATGAACGGATACTGCTTTCTCCAGGGACTTGTCTGTCTGCTCTTTAGCGTCCTGTCGCGTGCTCAAGGTAAGTGTTTTTAAATTGAGCAGACACACTGGATTAGCCATAAGATTCTAGGGGAATGATCTGTGGGACTGTAAGGACAATACCTTTCTATTTGTTGACCATTTGGTTTTGACCAAATGTGATCCTTAGTGACAATGAGTGCTGATTTTTCTCCCTCGGGGCTCAGTTTTTCAAGTTAAGCAGTAATATGCTGCAGAGATATAAATTCTATTCACAGATCTAACTCTGTGTTTTTAGCTCTCCCCAAGTACACCTAACAGCTCAGAAAATGCCACTTCTCAGTTTTGCTCTAATAGATTATGGCTGAGGGACTACTGCGAGGGGCCAGCCTGAGGAACTCCGCCCATGACCCAAAGGTCATGAGGAAGGAGGCTTCGGCATACGCAAAGGCGTGATCAAGCCTCAGGAGACCCCCTGTTCCCGAGCATCTACCCTAAAACCAGAATCTGTTTTTTGCTCTCACCTACACCTTTGACTTTCCAGGGGGCTCTCCCCCATAACTGTTTCTCTTGGAGAAGGAGTAAATGTGCAGCTCCAAGTTAATAAAAATTCCTGGGCGTGACAAGAGTGTTTCAGCTTACGAACTCTGAAGGTTATCTAGCCTGCCTGTACAGGTTTGTCCGGCCACAACAGCCCCCCAAAGGCAAGTTTTTGTGGGAAGTTAGAAATTATTAGTATAGTGGGTTGGTTGGGAATTATATTGGTGAAGGGTTTTTTTCATTTGTTGTGTCAATAATTACTGCTAATTCCCTGCCCTGGGTGTGACAAGGGTGTCTCAGGTCAAACCTCTCTGCTGACAAACTAGCTTGTGTGACAACCTCTCAACCATAAACAGCACAGAGAGTTTGGAGTATTAGCATAGGGCTTTTCTCATTGTTGAGTCAATGATTGCCGCCAGGCCTCCATATCCTTAGGCACCTGGGAATATATTAATCAATGTATATGGAACATAGAAAAGGAAATACAGTAGTTTTTAAGGTTAGCAAGAGTTAATGAATTTTCTCTTTTGTAATAGATCACTGTACTTTGTTATAAATCACTGTGTCCTTGCTATGTAAAAATGTAACTTTATCACTATCTTAAGACTAAATAGATATTAAGGGGAACATTGGTGAAAGGATTTTCATTTGTTGGGCTGATGTTTGCTGCTAAATCTCCATATTCCCTGCTCTTATAATGAATATAACTAGCATATAGGAGAAATAAGTTTTAACCTTCAAGATTAATCATGTTAACCTTGGGTTAAATAAATTCCTTTCTTGATTATAACTCACTACACCCTCACCCTATAGGAATGCAACTTTATTTGGAGGGTGGTGCCTGGTTTAAGAAAAAACACCCTTGGAAAAAATAAGTTTTTTGGTTATCAGAAAGAAAGGATCATAAAATGTCAGCAGGTCTCATGGCCAAAAGATGAGGTAAAACCCCTAAGATCTTTTTTTTTTTTAACGTAAAGCACCTGATTTTGATAATGGTCAGGACTGTTGACCCCCATGTGACTCTGTATTCATCCCTATATGTAACAAAATGTATATAAGAAAACCTGAAAAATAAAAAAATGGGATCAATTCGTTTCTGGAAAGACTGACTTCCCCATGTCGTTCTTTCTTGCTCCCCGTTTCTCTGGCTGAATTCTCATCTGGAGCATGGATGCTATTCCATGTGAACCAAGTTATTCAGCCACTTTTTCTCCACTAATTTTTCTACTACACTATCCATTTCTAATGTCTCTCTATATCTGTAATTAAATATGTATTTTTCCAAGGATGCTGACTCTGTCCCCACCTTCGAATTCCCTGGATCCACCAGGGCTGGACCCCGGCTGACTACCTCTGTCTGGATCTCTGATCTGTCCTTCCCATACTTTATATTACATCTCTCTCCGCCAGTTCAGTATTTTGGATCTTGTAGACTGTGGACATATGTGTGTGTGCATGCACATGTGTGTTTATGTATGTATGCTTTAAGTGTATATGTACATATGTGTGGACTTCCTGGTAGCTCAGTGATAAAGAGTCTGCCTGCCAATGCAGGAGATGCAGGTTCTATCCCTGGTTGGGTAAGATCACCTAAAGAAGGGAACGGCTACTCACTCTAGTGTTCTTGCCTAGGAAATACCATGGATACGGGAGCCTGGTGGGCGCTCATAGGGTTACAAAGATTCAGACATGACTTAATAAATAACAACATACATATGTGTGTGTATGTGTGTGTGTCTGTATATGTGAGATAAGGGAATGGGTAAAGATGAATTGGAAGAGTATGTATAGGCTAAATGTGTGAACAGAAATAAATCTGCCCAGTGGAAGTTGATTTTCTAGATAGGAGTCCATAGAACTTCCCTGGTGGCACAGATGGTAAAGAATCTGCCAGCAGTGCAGGAAACCTGGGTTTGATCCCTGTGATGGGAAGATCCCCTGGAGTAGGAAATGGCAACCCACTCCAGTATTCTTGCCTGGAGAATTCCATGGACAGANGCCCAGTGGAAGTTGATTTTCTAGATAGGAGTCCATAGAACTTCCCTGGTGGCACAGATGGTAAAGAATCTGCCAGCAGTGCAGGAAACCTGGGTTTGATCCCTGTGATGGGAAGATCCCCTGGAGTAGGAAATGGCAACCCACTCCAGTATTCTTGCCTGGAGAATTCCATGGACAGAGGAACCTGGTGGGCTACAGTCCATGGAGTCGCAAAGAGTTGGACATGATTAAATGACTACACTTTCACTTCACTTTCCATAGAACTCACACTCTCTAAGCCAGACTGCTGGATTTGGTGATAGCAATGGTAATTGTGGTGATGATATGTGTGTATGTATGTATGGTGAGGGCAAATATGGAAATCTTCCTTTCTATGAGGAAAGCCCTCTCAGTAGGAATTGTAATCACACCTCTGGATAACCCTGCATTTGCATTCGAACTCTGAGTTTCTTTTTCTTCCCCACAAACAACCCACAGCTCAGACGTTTTTCTGCTTTTCTGTAGTCTCTCCCCAGCATAGGATTCGGCTGGACTCTGTCTTCCTTCCTGTAATATTTTTCCCTTCCTACCTCTTGGATCAGTGGTTCTCCAACCCTGCTGTGCAGAGGAAAAAAACTAACACCAAATGCAGGTGCCATCAATGCACTGATGCATTGAAGGCAGAAGAGGGATTTAGTCTTAGAGACTTGATGTCCCCACTGAGGCAGGTCAGTTTTTCCCTGTCTCAGTGGAGAGCACAAGCTTGTTCTGTGACATCTTAGTGGGTCAGATATTTAGCAAGAACTCTGTGTTTGTGAATGTCTGGGGTGAATATTCTCTCTTGTCATTCCCACAGACACCGTATGAAAGTTGGTATTCACTGTGACCTTAAATCAGGAGAGTCCAAGACACCTGCTTTGAGCTCCTGAAATTAGAATGAGCTAGTTACATGCTTGGAAAGTCAGCTTTTCCAGGTTAGCCCTTGGTCCTGTCTGCTTTAGCAAAACTTATCTCTCCATCCCTTCCTGATCCCACATTCCCTCCTTATTTCAAGCCGCTCCCCCCAACCCCATCAGAAGTCTCTGTCTCTCTCCTTTGGGAAACTTCACCTTCCTTTGGGGAGGAGCAAGAAGTTCTGCTCTTCATTTCCTTGTTATATTTCTTTCAACTTCTAGTTGGGGACGTCCCTGGTGTTAAGATTTCATTTTCCCAGGAGTTAAGATTTCATCTTCCAATGCAAGGGGTGCAGGTTTGATCCCCAGTTGGGGAGTTAAGATCTCACATACCTCACAGCCAAAAAAAAAAAAAAAAAAAAACCCAAAACATAACAACAGGAATAAT
>SJYX01001858.1:11952-100719 GCA_006410675.1 Oreotragus oreotragus | reverse complement strand
TTTTTTTTTTCTCCTATTTTTCAACCTTGTTAATTCTCTTGTCACTGCTATAAGAAACCAGACCCAGCTGCTGCCCCAGTGCAATGACTCCATGTCAGAATCAGCAGGGTCTGCAGCCTCAGAGGAGAGCGCCCCCTACTGCTCAGGTGAGGGTCCCACAGGACAGAAGACTCTTCTCATTCCCCAGGTCAACGTCCCATTGTCCCATTTCTCTCTCCTCAGGCAGCAGACAGCTCCGCCTGGTGGACGGGGGCGGTCCCTGCGCCGGGAGAGTGGAGATCCTTGACCAGGGCTCCTGGGGCACCATCTGTGATGACGGCTGGGACCTGGACGATGCCCGCGTAGTGTGCAGACAGCTGGGCTGTGGAGAAGCCTTTGATGCCACTGTCTCTTCTTACTTTGGGGCGGGATCAGGGCTCATTTGGATGGACAACGTGAGGTGCACAGGAAAGGAGTCCCACGTGTGGAGGTGCCCCTCCCGGGGCTGGGGGAAGCACTACTGCGATCATAGCGAGGATGCAGGAGTCGTCTGCTCAGGTATGGTCAGTTCATTACCCACCAGCTGGGAGAAAGGAAAGTTCCAAGAAAGGTGGTGTCTGATCAGAGGGACAATAGGGGACGGGTGGGCTAGAGAGGACTGAGACAACTACCCCTCCTCCCTGAGTGCCCCGTAGCTGTGAGCAATGAGCTTCATACACTTTCCTCTTACAAGTCTCTGCTATTCTGTTCTCCAGTGGTCTTACTTGACACTAAAATAGCTTTATTTATTCTCCCAGGTAAAATACATCCTCATAATGTTTTTTCATAATTTACATTTTGTAAGAGTGAAACATTTGCTAACAGTCACATACACACTCTCTTTGCACAGGAAAGCTGTGAGAATCAGGGACAAAAATGAGGATGTGCTTTCCTGGGTGGAGTTTTTTCTATACAAACAGTGTGAGACATTATTTTGCACTAGGCTAGTATGATTGGAGGCTACTCCTACTATAGGAGGATATCATTTACATGTATAGAGGGTATCCCTACAGAGGATATCATTTAACAGATCAGAGATTCTTACGGATTTGTGCCAGATTTCAATTTTCTTTTGCAAAGATAGACATAAATGTTCATAGTTCTTTGATGGTAGAGAATTGTTGATGACATGCTCTGGGTCATATATTCTTCCATTGTTACTAGAAAAGTCTCTCTCTCAAATTTTTCCTTTAAAATATCTGTATAAATGCAAACTTTGGAGGAACACTTAGCCAAGCACTGACAAGTCAAAGGTGGAGGTAATAAAACTTGAATTTCTGTGTTTTATGATAAGAGGTTATGTAGTTTATACTTGATGATTTCAATGATATAAGATAATTGTGTTTGGGGGCTTATTTGTAGTAAGTGGACAAATATAAATTTTGAAGAAGGTGGAAAAGGTTTTATAGTAGCTGGGAGGAAGGAGAATGGCAATGGGAGCTGATGAAGGCAAGTGTGAGGTTCTCTGAGCAGCACTGAGGGGCCAGGTGTGGTGTGAAGGATGCTACGTGTGCCTAAAGACACAGGATGTGTACACAGCAAGAAATCAGACAAGGATATATCTTTATTATCTTTAATATCTTTACTCACATCAGTCTTCTATTTAATAATTTTCTTGGAATAATCACACAATTTTATTCTTCCATGTAAATTTTAAAATCAAGTAGAAAATGAAAAAGTTATACCATATCTCAGAAGTCTCTATCCGGATATGTATAAGACTTTATTGATTATTCAGCATATATTTGAATATTTCACATGTATCAGGGTATGTCTGTCTAGTCAAGGCAATGGTTTTTCCTGTGGTCATGTATGGATGTGAGAGTTGGACTGTGAAGAATTTCCTTAGTATCAAATTGAAAATTTATATCTATACAAAAACATGCACACAAGTGTTTACATTTACAACTGTTTTTGAACGCAACCAAGATGTCCTTCAGTAGGTGGATAAATACATTGTGGTACATCCAGAAAATGGAATAATATTCAGTGCTAAAAATGAAATGAGCTCTTAAGCTGGGAAAAGACATGGTGGAAACTTAAAGGCATTTTACTAAGTGAAAAGACCCTGATTCTGGGAAAGATGGAAGGCAGGAGGAGAAGGGGACGACAGAGGATGAGATGGGTGGATGGCATCACTGACTCAAGGGACATGAGTCTGAACAAGTTCTGGGAGCTGGTGATGGACAGGGAGGCCTGGTGTGCTGCAGCCCACGGGGCAGCAGAGAGTTGGACACTGAACAGTAACAACAGCAACAACAACAACAAGTGAAAGAAGCCAGTATGAGAGAACTGCAAACGGTGGCGCCCCAACTGCATGACACTCCAGAAGAGGCGAAACTGTGGAGCCAGTTAAAAAAAACCAGTGGTTTCCAGGGACCGGGGGAGAGAGGGGTAAATTAATACAGCACAGAGAGCTTTTAGGGCAGNAAGTGAAAGAAGCCAGTATGAGAGAACTGCAAACGGTGGCGCCCCAACTGCATGACACTCCAGAAGAGGCGAAACTGTGGAGGCAGTTAAAAAAAACCAGTGGTTTCCAGGGACCGGGGGAGAGAGGGGTAAATTAATACAGCACAGAGAGCTTTTAGGGCAGTGAAACTATTCTGCGTGGTAGTCCAGGGGAGGATACGCATTATTATACATTGTCCAAAGCCAGAGAATGTGCAATACCAAGCGTAAACCTTAATGTAAGCATTTATGGACTTTGGATGATAATAATGTGTCAATAATATAGTAATGCTGATTACAACAAATGTACCACTTGGGGCCGGATACTAATACTGACGGAAGTTGTGCGTGTTGATGGGCGCTTCGTAGGTGTACACAGGCAAACGGCTGTCTCTTATACACATCTTCCAGCCAGTCCATTCTGAAGGAGATCAACCCTGGGATTTCTTTGGAAGGAATGGTGCTAAAGCTGAAACTCCAGTACTTTGACCACCTCATGAGAAGAGTTGACTCATTGGAAAAGACTCTGATGCTGGGAGGGGTTAGGGGCAGGAGGAGAAGGGGACGACTGAGGATGAGATGGCTGGATGGCATCACTGACTCGATGGGTGTGAGTCTGAGTGAACTCCGGGAGTTGCTGATGGAGAGGGAGGCCTGGCGTGCTGCGATTCATGGGGTCACAAAGAGTCGGACACGACTGAGCTACTGAGCTGAACTGAACTGAACTGATCAGGGTATGTAAAACAGAATGCAAGAAATACTTCTTTTTTGTTCTTTCTAAATTTTTAATCTCATGGAATTAATGTAACAATATAAACAAACTCAGATATGCAGATGACACCACCCTAATGCAGAAAGTGAACAGAGGAGAGCCTCTTGATGAAAGTGAAAGAGAAGAGTGAAAAAGCTGGCTTGAAACTCTGCATTAAAAAATCTAATATCATGGCATCCAGTCCTATCACTTCATGGCAAAGAGATGAGGGAAAAATGGAAACAGTGACAGACTTTATTTTCTTGTGCTTCAAAATCACTGCGGACAGTAACTTCAGTCATGAAATTAAAAGATGCTTGCTCCTTGGAAGGAAAGCTATGACAAACCTAGACAGCATATTAAAAAGCAGAGACATTACTTTGTGACAAATGTCCATATAGTCAAAGCTTTGTTTTTTTTTCCAGTAGTTATGTATGGATGTGAGAGTTGGATCATAAAGAAGGCTGAGCACTGAAGAATTGATTCTTTTGAACTGTGGTGCTGGAGAAGACTCTGGAGAGTCCCTTGGACAGCAAGGAGATCAAATCAGTGAATCCTAAAGGAAATCAACCCTGAATAATTTATCGGAAGGATGGATGCTGAAGCTGAAGCTCCAATACTTTGGCCAGATGATAAGAAGAACTGACTCTTTGGAAAAGACCCTGAGGCTGGGAAAGATTGAAGGTGGGAGGAGAAAGGGATGACAGAGGATGAGGTGGTTGGATGGCATCACTGACTCAATGGACATGAGTTTGAGTAGACTCAGGGAGATAGTGAGGACAAGGAGGCCTGGAGCGCTGCAGCCCATGGGGTCACAGAGAGTCGGACACGGCAGAGTGAGCAACAAAAACAGCCAGCTAAACAAAAAAGCTTTAATTAGAATATGTAGCCTGTGACCAAACTCCCAGCCAGAGGCCAGGGGCCCCGACCTGGGCCCCTCTGGGGAGACGGAAGTGGATAAATAACAAAAGGCAGGCAGATCATCCGCTCCCTCATCACTCATTCTTATATCAGTGGTCAAGCTCATCCTTCAATTCTTTAATTTCTGTGGTGTCTTTTCTGTTCTCTCCTGCTCTCTATAGTAGATTTTCATTCTGTTACATCATTCTTTTTTGAGACTTCAAAGTTCACATTCTTACACAATCAGAGTCTTTTACTAGGACAAATTCCACCATGTATGTAAATAACTATGAGCACACTCAGAAAACAGGGAAATTATTTAAAAATTATTCTTTATAATGTGCAAGGATTTTTTCTCACTGAATTACCTTTTCTCTGTCCAAATATGGTCCCTGAAGGATGAAATCATGATCCCAAGTCTTTTCTTTGGTCTTTCTCTCATACTCCATCCACTCCCCATTTAACCTACCACTCACCCCACCTCACTCCCTACAGAAGTTCTTCCCTTTTGGAGTCTCTTTTCCATCTATTTGTAGCTCTTAAGATGGTTTCTTCTTTTCTGCATCGGGGAAAATGGGAAATGGTAGCAGTGTTAGGTGGCAAATGGGAGGAGAACAGGGGATAAAAGGTATTAAAATCTGTTGAACAAGTATTTGGTTTCCAAATCTATGTTTCACCCCTATTGAGGCTTTTGCAATTTAAAAATCTCTAAAATATATATGGCTTGTTTGCTGTCTGCTCTCTTCCTCTCACTCTCTTTTTTTATAGCTTGATGACTGCTTATTTCAGAAATCCAAACAGGAAAGGAATATGCAGTTGGCATATAGATAGGGTTAGAATACACTAAATTATCATCACTCTTTCACATTTGCTAAGACTCTCATATCTAGGATGAAGTAATCAACTAACTCAGTTGTCTTGCATAATGCCACTGAGACTTCACTTTCTCTCAGGTGTGTTCATAAATCCTAGGTTTTTCAGAAAGATGGCTAGGACCATTCCCTCCCTCTTCTATGACTCTCTGAGCTTTCATCATTTTTAAACTTAACTGTGAAGAACTTCTTTCACAATTAAATTAATTAATTGTGACCTAATGCCTGCACTCAGATCCAGCCTGTATGATGTTCCCTGTCCTCAGTGACTTGAATATGGGCTCTGAGAGAAAACTGGCCAGAGTTCTAGCCCCAGAAATTTCAAGATGACCTTCTAAACTTCTCTGGCTCTTAGGCCTCTAACCTCTCGAATCCCAGGATCTTTTTTCACTCTCAGTTAGTTCAGCTCTGCACACAAGTTTGAGTGTTTACCACTGTGCAGTTTCTTTGGGCACTGTAGTTTCCAGGCCCCCAGATATGAATTAACATTCCTAACCAATATATATTCTTGGGATTCAGCCCTTCCAAACTGACCCTGCAATCCTTCTGGATATCTCTTCAGAAACTTGCATGAAATTGCAATTTGACAATGACAGTCAAATTCTCTCCTCTTATCCCCTCTTATTCCACTGTTGGAAAGAAAAGATTTCACACCATCTCACACCTGTGAGGTGTTGTTTCTAATTGTCAAGCCAGGTTCATGAACACTCACTGGGTTTGTTGTTCTTTGTTTCTCTTAGGATTTGTGCGTCTGGCTGGAGGGGATGGACCCTGTTCAGGGCGAGTAGAAATGCGTTCTAGAGAAGCCTGGATCCCAGTGTCTGATGGAAACTTCACACTCCCCACTGCCCAGGTCATCTGTGCAGAGCTGGGGTGCGGCAAAGCTGTGTCTGTCCTGGGACACGTGCCCTTCAGAGAGTCCGATGGCCGGGTCTCGGCTGAAGAGTTCAGGTGTAAAGGGGAGGAGCCTAAGCTCCAGTTCTGCCCCAGAGTGCCCTGTCCAGGGGGCACTTGTCACCACAGTGGAGCTGTTCAAGTTGTCTGTTCAGGTGAGATGCACGTCAGGACTTAACCTCTGTGTACACTCAGTTCAAGCTAAAAAAAAAAAAAAAAACCCCCAAAAAACAGATTTTGCTAAAATCCTGTCTTTTTCTATTAGTGTACACAGACGTCCGGCTAGTAACAAATGGCTCCTCTCAGTGTGAGGGTCAGGTGGAGATGAATATTTCTGGACGATGGAGAGCTCTCTGTGCCTCCCACTGGAGTCTGGCCAATGCCAATGTTGTCTGTCGTCAGCTCGGCTGTGGAGTCGCCATCTCCACCCCAAATGGAGCAGAAGAAAGTGATCAGCTCTGGAAAGCCCGATTTCACTGCTCAGGGACTGAGTCCTTCCTGTGGAAATGCCCTGTGACTGCCCTGGGTGTTCCTGACTGTTCCCATGGCAACATGGCCTCTGTGATCTGCTCAGGTAAGACAGAGAAGGGCTACTGAATGTAGGAGTCTCCTGGAGTGAAACTTCCCCAGAGCAGAGAGTAGGGGAAAACAAGCTTAAAAAGGAAGATATTCTGTAGTGAAATGTTTAATCTTGTTACTGAACTCAGGTTTCAGCTGCTCATTACTCACGAATCCAATATTGAGAGACAAGTGTGGGGTAAAATTAAAGACAGTTTTATTGAGGAAACCAGCAGTTCTGGGGAGACAGAGACTAATGTACCAAAGAACTAGCTCCTCATTGCTGATCAGGGGCAAGAGTTTTTAAATGGGAATTTCAGGAGTGCACAGGTGAAAGTTTTGTCAGGTCTGACAAAACATGGTCTACTGGAGAAGGGAATGGCAAACCACTTCAGTATTCTTGCCTTGAGAACCCCATGAATAGTATGAAAAGGCAAAAAGATAGGACACTAAAAGCTGAACTCCACAGGTCTGTGGGTGTCCAGTATGCTACTGGAGATCAGTGGAGAACCACCTCCAGAAAGAATGAAGAGCCCGAGCTAAAGCAAAAACAGCACCCAGGAGTGGACATGACTAAAGTCTGATGCTATACAGAGCAATATTGCATAGGAACCTGGAATGTTAGGTCCATGAATCAAGGTAAATTGGAAGTGGTCAACAGGAGATGACAAGAGTGAACATTGACATTTTAGGAATCAGTGAACTAAAATGGACTGGAATTGGTAAATCTAACTCAGATGACCATTATATCTACTACTGTGGGCAAGAATCCCTTAGAAGAAATGGAGTAGCCCTCATAGTCAACAAGAGTCCGAAATGCAATACTTGGATGTCTCAAAAAGGACAGAATGATCTCTATTTCCAAGGCAGACCATTCAAAATCATGGTAATCCAAGTCTATGCCCCCACCAGTAATGCTGAAGAAGCTGAAGTTGAAAGGTTCTGTGAAGCACCTACAAGATTTTCTAGAACTAACATAAAAAAAGGTGTCCTTTGCATTATAAGGGAATGGAATGCAAAAGTAGGAAGTCAAGAAATACCTGGAGTAACAGGTAAGTTTGGCTCTGGAGTACAAAATAAGCAGGGCAAAGGCTAACAGAGTTTTGCCAAGAGAATGCACTGGTCATAGCAAACACCCTCTTCCAGCAACACAAGTGAAGACTCTACACATGGATGTCACCAGGTAGTCAATACCGAAATCAAATAGATTATATTCTTTGCAGCCAAAGATGGAGAAGCTCTATACTGTCAGCAAAATCAATACCAGGCGCTGACTGTGGCTCAGATCATGAAGTCTTTATTGCCAAATTCAGACTTAAATTGAAGAAAGTAGGGAAAACTACTAGACCATTCAGGTGTGACCTGAATCAAATCCCTTACAATTACACAATGGAAGTGAGAAATAGATTCAAGGGATTAGATTTGATAAGAGTGCCTGAAGAACTATGGACAGAGGTTCATGACATTGTACAGGAGGCAGGGATCAAGACCAATCCCCAAAAAAGAGAAATGCAAAAATGCAAAATGGTTGTCTGAGGAGGCCTTACAAATAGCTTTGCAAAGAAGAGAAGCCAAAGGCTAAAAGGAAAGATACACAAATTTGAATGCAGAGTTCCAAAGAATAGCAAGGAGAAATAAGAAAGCCTTCTTCAGTGATCAATGCAAAGAAACAGAGGAAAACAATAGAGTGGGAAAGACTAGAGATCCCTTCAAGAAAATTAGAGATACAAAGGAAACTTTTCATGCAAAGATGGGCACAACCAAGGACAGAAAGGTATGGACCTAACAGAAGCAGAAGATATTAAGAAGAGGTGGCAAGAATACACAGAGAACTGTACAAAAAAGATCTTCATAATCAAGATGGTGTGATTTCTCACTTAGAGCCAGACATCCTGGAATGAGAAGTCAAGTGGGCCTTAGGAAGCATCACTAGGAACAAAGCTAGTGGAGGTGATGGAATTCCAGTTGAGCTATTTCAAATCCTGGAAAATGATGCTGTGAAAGTGCTGCACTCAATATGCAGCAAATTTGGAAAACTCAGCAGTGGTCACAGGACTGGAAAAGGTCAGTTTTTCATTCCAGTCCCAAATAAAGGAAATACCAAAGAATGCTCATCACATCTCACACACTAGTAAAGTAATGCTCAAAATTCTCCAAGCCAGGCTTCAATAAGACATGAACCATGAACTTCCAGATGTTCAAGCTGGATTTAGAAAAGGCAGAGGAACCAGAGATCAAATTGCCAACATCTGTTGGATTATTGATTTCCAGAAAAACATCTGCTTAATTGACTATGCCAAAGCCTTTGACTGTGTGAATCACAACAATCTTTGAAAGTTCTTCAAGAGATTGGAATACCAGACCACCTGACCTGGCTTCTGAGAAATCTGTATGCAGGTCAACAAGCAACATTTAGAACTGGACATAGAACAGTAGACTCGTTCCAAATGGGGAAAGGAGTATGTAAAGTCTGTATATTGTCACCCAGCTTACTTAACTTATATGCAGGGTACATCGTGTGAAATGCTAGGCTGGATGAATCACAAACTGAAGTCAAGATTGCTGCAAAAATTATCAATAACCTCAGATATACAGAGAAATGGTGCCACCCATATGGCAGAAAGTGAAGAACTAATAAGCATCTTGATGAAAGTGAAAGAGAAGAGTGAAAATGTTGACTTAAAAGTCAATATTCAGAAAACTAAGATCATGGCATCTGGTCCCATCACTTCATGGCAGATATATGGGGAAACAGTGGAAGCAGTGAGAGACTTTATTTGGGGGGCTCCAAAATCACTGCAGATGGTGATTGCATCCATGAAATTAAAAGACGTTTGCCCCTTGGAGGAAAAGTTATGACCAACCTAGACAGCTTTTTTAAAAGCAGAGACATTACTTTGTCAACAAATGTCCGTCTCATCAAAGCTATGGTTTTTCCAGTAGTCATGTATGGATGTAAGAGTTGGACTATAAAGAAACCTGAGTACCAAAGAATTGATGTTTTTGAGCTGTGGTGTTGGAGAAGACTCTTGAGAGTCCGTTGTACTGAGAGGAGATCCAACCAGTCCATCCTAAAGAAAATCAGTCCTGAATATTCATCGGAAGGACTGATGCTGAGGCTGAAACACCAATACTTTGGCCACCTGATCTGAAGAACTGACTCATTTGAAAAGACCCTGATGCTGGGAAAGATTGAAGGCGGGAGGAGAAGGGGACAACAGAGGATGAGATGGTTGGATGATATCACCGACTCAATAGACATGAGTTTGAGTAAACTCTGGGAGTCGGTGATGGACAGGGAAGCCTGGCGGGCTGCAGTCCATGGGGTCACAAAGAGTCAGACACGACTGAGTGACCCAACTGACCTGAACTGAAAAGGTGGGGGCAGGGGACAGGTTGCCTGCAGAACCTGTCCACAGCTAGCTCCAACCATCATTTTGAAATAGGTCTGATCAGTGTCACCTTTATTGTTTGAAATACAGTTAATCACCAGTTCTAATGGGCTTCCCTGGTGGCTCACAGGTTCAAACGTCTGCCCGCAGTGCAGGAGACCCGGGTTTGATCCCTGGGTCGGGAAGATCCCCTGGAGAAGGAAATGGCAACCCACTCCAGTATTCCTGCCTGGAGAATCCCATGGAGGGAGGAGCCTGGTAGGCTATAATCCACAGGGTCTCAAAGAGTTGGACACGACTGAGTGACTTCACTTTCTTTAACTTTCTTTAATGTTGGTTTGTCCCCATTTCCTTGAGGCTGATTCTTGGAATTGTGTAAGATGAAGAAGATTATGGGCTTCCCTGTTGGCTCAGATGGTAAAGAATCTGCTCTAATAATAGAGAACAAAGTACAAACAATAAGTGTATACCTAGTTCATGTTCCCCAACCTAGATCTACATAGAGAACATTCACAGCACCACAAAATCACTATTGCCTCTCAATAGCTGTGTCCTCCTCCTCTCCAGGGAAGACTGCTTATCTAAGACTTGTACTGCCATAGATTATTTTATCAGTTTTTGAACTTTATGTAAAACCATACAGTATGTTTTCTTTTGTGTCTAATTTCTTTGACTCCAAACTGTGTTTGAGATTCACTCATGATGTTGTTTATGGCAACATTTTTATTCATTTTTATTACTATAGAGTATTCTTTGAATGATCACATGACCATGTATTGATCAATTCAACTAATGGCAGAGATTTGAGTTTATTTCCAGTTCTTTACTATTACAAATACGATGTGCAAATTACCATGATGATAACTTCTGGCAGAAATATTTATTATGATTTTTTTGTGTGTAATTCTTGGTCTTATATTTTTATTTTCTTAATTGTATGGTGTACTTCAATGAGCCAAGTTACTAATCTTAAGTTTAACTTATCAACTTTTCTTCTGTACATGTCATGCTCCTTCAGTCAGTCAGTTCAGTTCAGTCACTCAGTCATGTCTGACTCTATGTGACCCCATGGACTGCAGCATGCCAAACTGCCCTGTCCTTCACTATCTTCCAGAGCTTGCTCAAGCTCATATCCATTGAGTCAGTGATACCATGCAATCATCTCATCCTCTGTCATCCCCTTCTCCTCCTGCCCTCAGTCTTTCCTAGCATCAGGGTCTTTTCAAACGAATCAGTTCTTCTCATCATGTGGCCAAAGAATTGGAGCGTCAACTTCAGCATCAGTCCTTTCAATGAATATTCAGGACTGATTTCCTTTAGGATTGACTGGTTGGATCTCTTGCTGTCCAAGGGACTTGCAGGAGTCTTCTCCAACACCATAGTTCAAAAGCATCAATTCTTTGGAGCTCAGCTTTCTTTATGGTCCAACTCTCACATCCATACATGACTACTGGAAAAACCATAGCTTTTTTAGACCTTTGTTGGCAAAGTAATGTCTCTGATTTTTAATATGCTGCCTAGGTTGGTCATAGCTTTTCTTCCAAGGAGCAAGGGTCTTAATTTCATGGCTGCAGTCACCATCTGCAGTGATTTTGGAGTCCAAGAAAATAAAGTCTGTCACCATTTCCAATGTTTCCCCATCTGTTTGTAATAAAGTGATGGATGGGATCAGATGCCATGATCTTCGTTTTTGTAATGTTGAGTCTTAAGCCAACATTTTCACTCACCTCTTCCACTTTCATCAACAGGCTCTTTAATTCCTCTTCACTTTCTGCCATAAGGGTGGTGTCATCTGCATATTTGAGGTTATTGATATTTCTCCCAGCAATCTTAACTCCAGCTTGTGCTTCATCCAACCCAGCATTTTTCATTATGTATTCTGCATAGAAGTTAAATAAGCAGAGTGACAATATACAGCCTTGACATACTCCTTTCTCAATTTTGAACCAGTCCATTGTCCCCGTCCATAGAGCTCCTTATATTCTTCTAAAAATACTTTGTCTACTCCAAAATCACAAAAAATATTCTCTGAGAGTACCTCAAAGAAGTGTAATTATTTTTCTTTTACATATAATTGCACACTGCTTCTAGGATTGAAATCTGTGTAGGATAAGGTTCAAGTGTCCTGTTTTCATATGGGCATCCAGTTGACTCAGAATCTTTTTTCTGAAAAGAATATTCCCCACTGCAGTGCCACCTTTGTGATAAGCAAAAGGGCACATATGTCTGAATACTTCTTTTAGACCTTGCATCTGTACCACATTTTCTTAATTATTGTAACTTTATAGTAAGTCTTGAACCTTCCCTGGTGGCTCAGATGGTAAAAAATCTGCCTGCAATGCTGAAGACCTGGGTTCGATCCCTGTGTTGGGAAGATCCCCTAGAGAAGGGCATGGCAACACACTCTAGTATTCTTGCCTGGAGAACCCCCATGGACAGTGGAGCCTAGAGGGCTGCAGTCCATTAGGTCAGAAAGAATTTGACATGACTGAGTGACGAAGCACACATAGTAAGTCTCAGTTCAGTTAAGTCACTCATCATGTGTGACTCTTTGTGACCCCATGGATTACAGCACGCTAAGCTTCCCTGTCTATCACCAGCTCCCAGAGTTTACTCAAACACATGTCCATTCAGTCAGTGATGTCATCCAACCATCTCATCCCCTGTTGTTCCCTTCTCCTCCAACTCTCAATTTTCCTAATCTTTCCCAGCATCAGGGTCTTTTCAAATGAGTCAGTTCTTCAAATCAGGTGGCCAAAGTGTTGGAGTTTCAGCTTCAGCATCAGTCTTTCCAATGGATATTCAGGACTGATCTCCTTTTAGGATGGACTGGTTGGATCTCCTTGCAGTCCAAGGAACTCTCAAGAGTCTTTTTCCAACACCACAATTCAAAAACATCAATTCTTTGGTGCTCAGGTTTCTTTATAGTCCAACTCTCACATCCATACATGACTGCTGGAAAAATCATAGCTTTGACCAGACGGACTTTTGTTGGCAAAGTGATGTCTCTGCTTTCTAAAAAGCTGTCTAGGTTGGTCATAACTTTTCCTCCAAGGATCAAATGTCTTTTAATTTCATGGCTGCAGTCACCATCTGCAGTGATTTTGTAGCCCAAACACAACACTTTGGCCACCTGATTTGAAGAACCACAAAGTCTCTCACTGTTTTCATTGTTTCCCCATCAATTTTCCATGAAGTGATGGGACCAGATTTCATGATATTAGTTTTCTGAATGTTGAATTTTAGGCCAACTTTTTAACTCTTCTTTTTCACTTTCATCAAGATGCTCTTTAGTTCTTCTTTGCTTTCTACCATAAGGATGGTGTCATCTGCATATCTGAGACTATTGATATTTCTCCCTGCAATCTTTATTTCTGGGTAACTTTAATTTAAAGAAGTTATGTCATTGGTTTTATTGCCAACTACTTTGGTCATTCTTGTTTTTTCTATTTGGTATACACTTTTGAGCTGAAGCTCCAATACTTCGGTCATATGATGGGAAGAGCTGACTCACTAGAAAAGACCCTCTTGCTAGGAAAGATTGAAGGCAGGAGGAGAAGGGGACGACAGAGGATGAACTGGTTGGATGGCATCACTGACACAATGGACATGAGTTTGAGCAAGTTCAGGGAGTTGGTGATGGACAGGGAGGCCTGGTGTGCTGCAGTGCATGGGTTTGCAAAGAGTCGGACACAACTGAGTGACTGAACAACAACATAAATTTTGAAACAACTCATCATGTTTCAGACATGCAAAAGCATGAGGGAGTTTGAGGTTAGATTTAATCTGAATACAAATTTGAGAATGACTGACTTTGACAGCATTGAGTTTCCCAATTCATTGGCAAAATACATCCCTTTATTTGGTTGAGTCTTCTCTCAAATGTTTTGCACATCTTTAACTAGGTTTTCTCCTAGGCACTTTATGGGTTTCATGTTATTAGTGTTTTCTCTAGAGAAGGTTTTTTAGGAATGAATTCTCTCTGAACTTTACTTGTATTCCCCAAATGTTTGGTTAGCGTTTTCCTTTAGTCCTTCTTTCTTTCTTTTCTCTCTCTCTTTTGCTCTAGTTTTATCTCTCTTTCTCTCTCTTACTCTAGCTTTCCCTCTCTCTCCTTTTTTGTCCCTCTCCTGCCCCATTTTCCCCTGAGTATGTAAAATCTTTCTGGATTAAGTTGCAGACATGATGCTCCTTTATCCCTTCCCCCCAACAACAACAATAACAACAACAAATACTTCAGGGAATTTCCTTACATAACCTAGTTCAGTCAAAGCTTTAGAGAGATCAGCTCCAGATAACATCTAAGTGCAACCACATGAGAAACCCCAAAGATAGAACTGCCAAGTTGAATCTTTCCCAAATTACTGACCCAGGAAATCATAAGCAAAACAAACAAACAAACAAAAAAAATTCCTTCATCTGTTAAGTTTGGAGAAAATTTTGTTATACAGTATTATTAACCAGGCACTTACCATATGACCAGCATTTCTAAATAAAGGAATATTTATCTTCTGGTCTTTCATTTTACTATTTTACTTAATGTTGATATAATGTGCTGATACACTCATTCTCTAGTTCTTAATTTCAGCTGTAGAATTTTCATTTGTTTTTGTTATCATTTCTCTGTCAAGTTGTACATCTTGTTAATTAATTATTTGAGCATTTTAATCATGGCTACTTAAACTCTCTGTCAGACTATAAAACTCTTAGAGGAAAACATAAGCAGAACATTTTGTGACATAAATTGCATAAAGATCTCTTTTGAGCAACCATTAAAGAAAACAAAAGCAAAAATAAACAAATAGGACCTAATTAAACTTAAAAGCTTTTACATATCAAAGGAAACCATAAACAGAACAAAAAGACAACTCTCAGAATGGGAGAAAATATTTGCAAATGAAGCAACTGACAAGGGATTAATCTTCAAAAAACACAAACAACTCAGTATCAACAAACCAACTTATCCAATGAAAAAATGGGGAAAAGACCTAAATAGACATTTTTTCCAGACATACAGATGGCTAACAAATACATGAAAAGTGTTCCACATCCCCTGTTATTAGGGAGATGCATATCAAAGCTATAGTCAAGTATTACTTCACATCAGTAGAATGTCTATCACTACAAAATCTACAAATAATAAATGCTGGAGAGAATATACAGAAAGTGGACTCTTCTTACATATGGGTAAGTAAATTGGCATAACTTATATGGAGAACAGTATGGAGGTTGATGTGTGGCAAAACCAATACAATATTGTAAAGTAAAATAAATAAATAAAAATAGAACTATCCTATGACTCAGGAATCCCACTCCTGGGCATATACCTTGAGAAAAATCATCACTCAAAAAGATACTTTCATCCTGATGTTTATTGCAACACTATTTGCAACAGTCAGGACACAAAAGCCACCTAAATTTCCGTCACAGGAGGAATGGATAGAAAAGAAGTGGTACATATATAAAATGGAATATTACCCATGAAAGAAACAAAGTTGTGTCATTTGCAAAGACATGGATAGATCTGGAGATTGTCATGTATAGTGAAGTAAATCAGGAGAAAAACAACTATTGTATAATATCACTTATATGTGGAATCTAGAAAAATGGTAGAAATGAACTTATTGCAAAACAGAAATAGAGACACCAACATAGGGAACAAACATATGTATACTAAAAGGGGAAATGAAGAGTGCGATGAATTGGGATATTGAGATTGGTGTATACATACTATTGATGTGCTGTGCTTTGTGCTTAGTTGCTCAGACGTGTCCAACTCTGTGACACCATATGAACTGTAGCCCTCCAGGTTCTTCTGTCCATGGGGATTCTCCAGGAAAGAATATTGGAGTGGGTTGCCATGCCCTTCTCCAAGGGATCTTCCCAATCCAAGGATCAAACCCAGGTCTCCTGCATTGCAGGTGGATTCTTTACCATCTGAGCCGCCAGACTCAGAAGCCCTACACTATTGATACTAAGTATAGAATAGATATTTCCTGGAGAATCCCATAGACATGGAGCCTGACGGGCTACAATCCATAGTGTCACAGAGTCAGACACGACTGAAGTGACAGCATGCATGCATATATAAAATAGAGAAATAATAACCTATTGTATAACATAGGGAACTTTACTCAGTGTTCTGTGGTGACCTAAATAGGAAGTAAATCCAAGAAAGAGGGGATATATTTGTTGTTGTTGTTTAGTTGCTGAGTTGTGTCTGACTCTTTTGTGACCCCTTGGACTGTAGCCAGCCATGCTCCTTTGTCCACAGTATTTCCCAGGCAAGAATACTGGAGTGGGTTGCCATTTCTTTCTCCAAAGAATCTTCCCAACCCAGGGATGGAACACCAGTCTCCTGTTTGGCAGACAGATTCTTTACCACTGAGTCACCTGGGATGCCCATAAGTATATGTATAACTTATTAAATTTGCTGTACCAGCAGAAGCTACCACAACATTGTAAAGCAATTATACTCAAATAAAGATTAATAAAATAAAATAAATTATCTGTCAGGTAACTCTAAGAGCCAACTACCCTGGGAAATTTTTAATGTTTCTTTTTCTTCTTGGTTTTACATGAGATCTCTTTTATATAAATATTTAAAAAATCACAAACATAGTAGATAAAAAATTGTATAAAACCTTCAGAAAGGATTTTGTTTTGCTTCTCCTATTTAAGGGATAGATTTAAGGATAGAACAACTTATTTAACTCATTCTATGGCACTCCACTCCAGTACTCTTGCCTGGAAAATCCCATGGATGGAGGAGCCTAGATGGCTGCAGTCCATGGGGTCGCTGAGGGTTGGACACAACTGAGCGACTTCACTTTCACTTTTCAGTTTCATGCTTTGGAGAAGGAAATGGCAACCCATTCCAGTGTTCTTGCCTGGAGAATCCCAGGGATGGCGGAGCCTGGTGGGCTGCCATCTATGGGGTTGCACATAGTTGGACACGGCTGAAGAGACTTAGCAGCAGCAGTAGAGCAAAGCTTGGCTTAAAACAGGAATTGTGGCATTGTCAGGACCAGGGCTTTTCACAGAGAAAGGGAGCACCAAGATTATGGTAACTTTACCAGTATGTTATAGCTTTCATCTCAGCTCCATCACTAGGTCATTTTTTTTTTTTTTAACTTTTTACTTTGTATTGGGGGATAGCCGATTAACAATGTTATTATAGTTTAAAGCCAGAGATTCAGCCATACATACACATGTATCCATTTCCCCCCAAACTCCCCTCCCCTCCTAAAAATTATTTAGTTTAACTGAGTTTCCTGTTCTTCAACCCTCCCAACCCTCTAATCATTGCTGTTTCTTCAGGAAACCAGACCCAGGTGCTGCCCCAGTGTGACCACTTTGTGTCTGAACGAACAGGATCTGCGGTCTCAGAGGAGAGCGCCCCCTACTGCTCAGGTGAGGGTCCCACAGGACAGAAGACCCTTCTCATTCCCCAGGTCACCGCCCCATTGTCCCATTTCTCTCTCCTCAGACAGCAGGCAGCTCCGCCTGGTGGACGGGGGCGGTCCCTGCGCCGGGAGAGTGGAGATCCTTGACCAGGGCTCCTGGGGCACCATCTGTGATGACGGCTGGGACCTGGATGATGCCCGCGTGGTGTGCAGGCAGCTGGGCTGTGGAGAAGCCCTCAATGCCACGAAGTCTGCTCACTTTGGGGCAGGATCAGGGCCCATCTGGCTGGACGACCTGAACTGCGCTGGAAATGAGTCTCACGTGTGGAGCTGCCCTTCCCGGGGCTGGGGGCGGCATGACTGCAGACACAAGGAGGACGCGGGGGTCATCTGCTCAGGTCTGCGCTGCACACTGTCCACAGGCTGGAGGAGGGGTGGGGCCCTGGAGGATGGGAATCTGAGAGGTGATGGAGAGATGCTGAAAGGACCAGAGAAGGAGGCTTCCTCCCATGGAGCCTGTCTTTCCAGCAGACGAGAAGAGAAGGTGCTTTCACTGCCTCCTGCAGCGCTGATGACCTGGTCCTTTCTTCTCAGCAGTGTTTCCTGGCAGAGCCTTTTTCTCACAGTTTTTCTTGAAATCATGGCTCACACTTCTGGTACATATGGTGGAGAAGTCTTAAAGCCATGGTGCTAGTTTATGTTTGTTCTGTAATGAATCACCACACAGTTAATGGTTTAAAACAACATATCTATTTCCTTACACTTCCCTAGCTTAGATGTCCAGCAGGGATCTCCCTGGAAGGGGATCAAGGTTTTAACAGGGCCACGTCACTTCTGAGCCTCTGGGAAAGAATCTGTTTCCTGTCTTTTCAAGCTTCTAGAAGCCGCCTGCCTTCCTTCACTCATAACCCCTTTCTGTTCATCATCAGACCAGCAACGCTCTACCTCTCTGACCATTATCCATATTCACATCTCTCTCTAGCCAGAATGAGGAAAAGGATTCCATTTTAAAGGATAGTGAGTCTAAGAATGTGATTAGACTGTGCTCAGGTGGTTAATTTGCCATATTTCAGGTTACTCTTACCATCCCAAGGACCATACCTTAATCACACATGTAAAGTCCCTTTTGCCAGATAAGGAAACATAGACACAGCCTCCATGTAGACGTTTGTGGGCCCATTATTCTATCTGCCTCCACACTGTCCACATCACATCCCTTTCATACACTCTCTTAGATGTTTTGTCAGGAAGCAGGAGTCAGCTCCCTCTCCCTGCAGGTGTCCAGCTTGGTCTTCCCCTCGGTTCATATCCACTACATCATGGTGGTAGAAATATTTAGAAAGACAGACACAGATGGACACAGTCAGGTGAAAAGGAGAGAAGTTTCCCTCTGGTCATCTACTGGATTTGCTTCCTCAGCCTGGTCACAGACGAATGCTCACAATTTTGGGGAGAGAGGAAACCCCAGAGCTCGGAGTGCAGTGCTCACTGTGTCCTGTCTCCTCCTTTTCGATCTCAGAGTTCCTGGCCCTCAGGATGGTGAGCGAGGACCAGCAGTGTGCTGGGTGGCTGGAAGTTTTCTACAACGGGACCTGGGGCAGTGTCTGCCGCAGCCCCATGGATGACGTCACCGTGTCCATCATCTGCAGTCAGCTTGGCTGTGGGGACAGTGGAAGTCTCAACACCTCTGTTAGTCTCAGGGAAGGTTCTAGACCCCGGTGGGTAGATTTAATCCAATGTCAGAAAACGGACACCTCTCTCTGGCAGTGTCCTTCTGACCCTTGGAAATACAGTTCATGCTCTCCAAAGGAGGAAGCCTACATCTCATGTGCAGGTGACTTATGTCTGTTTCTGTGTCTGTCCCAACTCTGTAGGATGTTATTAGTGAGATTTGATATTTTAAAATCTAAGTGATAGGTTTAAGTTGCATTTATAAAATGAAGTTTGGATGGAAGTAGTTTAATACACGTGTTCCACACTTGCTTTCTTAAAAAATTTTAATTGATAAAATTGACATGCATTATATTGTTTGTTGTGTACAACATAATGCTTATATATTTGTATATATTGACAAATATATACAGTATATATATTGCCTCCACACTGCCTTCACAATGTCCACATCACATCCCTTTCATACACTCTCTTAGATGTTTTGTCAGGAAGCAGGAGTCAGCTCCCTCTCCCTGCAGGTGTCCAGCTTGGTCTTCCCCTCAGTTCATATCCACTACATGGATATGAACTGAGTAATATCACAACAGTAAGTCTAATTATATCACAACAGTAAGTCTAATTATATCCATCACCATATGTGTAGTTAAATATTTTTCTCACATGATGAGAATGTTTAAGATGTATTTTCTCACTCTATTTCAAATAGAGAATATAGTCATTATGGTCACCATGTTCTCTTCACTTACTAATTTTATAACTTAAGTTTATACCTTTTGACTCCCTTTGCCTGCATCAAATCCCCACCAACTACTCAGAATCTCTGAATTTGATTTTTGCTTTAAGATTACACATATAAATAAGATCATACGGTATTTTTATTTCTCTGTCTGATTTGTTTCCCTTAGTACAATGGCCTCAAGGTCCATCCATATTGCTGAAACTGCAAGATTTTCTTCTTTTTCTATGGGTGGATATATGTTTATATTACATTTTCTTTATGAATTCGTTTATCAGTGAAGACACATTGTTTGACTCTTGTATATATTGCTATAAAATACTAAAAGGTAATGCTGTTAAAGTGCTGCAGTCAATATGTCAGCAAATTTGGGAAATTCAGCAGTGGCCACAGAACTGGAGAAGGTCAGTTTTCATTTCAATCCCAAAGAAGGGCAATACCAAAGAATGTTCAAACTACCTCATAATTGTGCTCATTTCACATGCTAGCAAGGTTATGCTCAAAGTCTTTCAAGCTAGGTTTCAGCAGTAAGTGAACTGAGAACTTCCAACATGTACAAGCTGGGTTTAGAAAAGGCAGAGAAACCAGAGATCAAATTGCCAACATTTGTTGGATCATAAGAGTAAGCCAGAGAATTCCAGAAATACATCTGTTTCATTGACTACACTAAAGTCATTGATCATGTGGATCACAATGAACTGTGGAAAATTCTTAAAGGGATGAGAATACCAGAGCACCTTACCTGTCTCCTGAAAAATCTATATGCAGGTCAAGAAGCTGCAGTTAAAACTGGATATGAAACAACCAACTGGTTCCAAATTGGGAAGGGAGTTCGTCAAGGCTGTATATTGTCACCTTGTTTATTTAACGTATATGCAGAGAACATCATAGGAAATGCCAGCTGGATGAATCACAAGCTGGAATCAAGATTGCTGTGAGAAATATCAACAACCTCAGATATACAGAAGATACCACTCTAACGGCAGAAAGTGAAGAGGAACTAAAGAGCCTCTCATTGAGGGTGAAAGAGGAGAGTGAAAAAGCTGGCTAAAGCTCAACATTCTAAAAACTAAGATCATGACATCTGGCCCCATCACTTCATGACAAATAATAGGGGAAAAAGTGGAAACAGTGACAGATTTTCTTTTCTTGGGCTCCAAAATCACTGCTGATGTTGACTGCAGCCATGAGATTAAAAGAGGCTTGATCCTTGGAAAGAAAGTTATTACAAACCTAGACAGAGTATTAAAAAGCAGAGACATCACTTTGCTGACAAAGGTCCATATAGTCAAAGCTATGTTTTTTTCCAGTAGTCATGTATGGATGTGACAATTAGATTATAAAGAAGCTGAGTGCCAAAGATTTGATGCTTTTAAATTGTGGTGTTTGGATACCACAACTGAATTGAGAGTCCTTTTGGCAGGAAGGAGATCAAACCAATCAATCCTAAAGGAAATCAACACTGATTATTCACTGGAAGGACTTCAGCTGAAGCTGAAGCTCCAGTACATTTGCCACCTGATGAGAAGAGTTGACTCATTGGAAAAGACCCTGATGCCGAGAAAGACTGAAGGCCAAAGGAGAAGGGGGCCACAGGGTATGAGATAGTTAGATAGCATCACCAACTCAGTGGACATGATTTGAGCAAACTTTGGGAGATAGTGAAGGACAGAGGAGCCTGGCATCTGCAGTCCATGGGGTTGCAAAGAGTCAGACACAACCTAGCAACTGAACAAATATTGCTGCAGTGAGCAGTTAGTGTTTTTGTTTCCTTCAAATAAATACTCCAAAGTGAAATTGCTAAATCATATGGCAATTCTATTTTTAATTTTTTATGCGCTTCAATACTGTTTCCATAGGGGCTGCATCAACTTACATTCCCTCTAACTGTGCAAAAGCTTTCCTGTCTCTTCACATTCTCCTCAACTCCTGTTATTTCTTTTTTTTTTGATGAAAGCTTTTCTAGAGGATATGAGGTGATATCTTATTGTAGTTTTGATTTGTATATTCTGATGATTAATAGTGTTGAGCACATTTTCATGTACCTATTGGTAAGTTGTATGTATTCTTTAAAAAAAAATGTCTATTCAGGTTCTCTGCCCATTAAAAAAATTAAATTGTTTTTCGCTAATGAATTTTTTGTATATTTTGGATAATAATCCTTACCAGAAATATAATATGCAAATATTTTCTCCAGTTCCATAGGTTGCTTTTTCATTTTGTTGATTTCCTTAATTGGGAAGAATTTAGCCTTATGTGGTCCCAACTGCTTGTTTTTACTCTTGTTTCCTTTGCTTTTGGTGGAAAATCCAAAAAATCACATCACAAAGACTGGTATCAAGGATTTTATTTTCTGTTTTTTTTTTTTTTTTTTTTTCCTGTAGAAATTGTATGGCTTCAGGACTTGTGATCAAATCTTTAATCTATTTGAGTTAATTATTGTGAATGGTATAAGACAGTGGTCCAGTTTCATTCTTGTGCATGTGGCTGTCCAGTTTTCCCCACGCCATTTACTGAAGAAACTGTCCTTTCTGCAATGTATATTCTTGGCTTCCTTGTCTAAATTAATTTACCTTAGAAATGTGGGTTTATTTACAGGGTCTCTATTCTGTTCCATTGATCTCTGTGTCCATTTTTATACCAACAACATACTGTTTTGATTAATATAGCTTTGTAATATAGTTTGACACCAGGAAGCATGACACCTCCAGCTTTGTTATTCTTTCTCAAGATTGCTTTGATATTGAGCATCTTTTGTGGTTCCATGCAAATTTTAGAATTGTTTCTTCTGTATCTGTGAAAATTTCCATTGGAATTTTGATAAAGATTGCAGTGAATCTGTAGATTGCTTTGGGTAGTATGGGCATATTAATAATATTAGATCTTCCAATCCATGAGCACAGACTATCTTTCTATTATTTGAGTCATCTTCAGTTTCTTTCATCAATGCGTTTATAGTTTTCAGTGTATAGGTCTTTCACCTCCTTTGTTAAATTTATTCCTAGGTTTTTAATCCATTTTCATGCAAATGTAAATAGAATTGTTTTCTCAGTTTCTCCTTATGGCAGTTTGTTGTTAGTGTAAAGAAATGCAACTGATTTTTGTGTATAGATTTTTCATTCTACAACTTTACTGAGTGTATTTGTTCTCATATTTTTGCTGAAGTCTTTAGTGTTTTCTACATATAATATCATGTAAGGGCATTTCTTTCCTTATGACTCTGATGGTAAAGAATCTGTCTGCAATGCAAGAGATCTGGGTTAAGTCCTTGGGTTGAGAATATCCCCTGGAGGAGGAAATGGCAACCCACTCCAGTATTCTTGCCTGGAGAATCCCAGTGGACAGAGGAGCCTGGCAGGCTGCAGTCCTTGTGGTCGTACAGAGTCAGACATGACTGAGTGACTAACACTTTCACTTTTCAATCTGCAGATAGTGTCAATTTTGCCTCTTCCTTTCAGATCTGGATATCTTGATTTTCTTTTGATTGCCTGATGGATCTGGACAGGACTACCAAAACTAAGTTGAATAAAAGTGGTGTGAGTAGACATTTTTGTCTTCTCTCTGATTTCAGAGGAAAAGCTTTTGATTTCTTATAGTCAAGTATGATGTTAGCTGTGAACTTCTCATATGGCTTTAATTATGCTGAGATGCAATCCTTCTATACCTACTTTATAAAAGAGTTTTTACCATAAGTGGATGTTGAATTTGTCACTTTTTCTGCATCCTTTGAAGATATGATCTTTACCTTCATTGTGTTTATTTGGTGTATCACATTGATTACTTTGTGAATGTTGAACTATCCTTGCATCTTTGGAACAAATATCACTTGATCATCATGTATGATTTTTTCAGTGTATTGTCAAATTCAGTTTTCTAATATTTTGTTGAGGAGCTTTGCACCTATATTTTATTAGAGTATTAGCCCATAATTTTCTTTTCTCATAATGTCCTTATCTGGCTTTGGTATCCGAATAATGTTGGCCTCATAAAATGAGTTTGGAAGTGTTCCTTTCTTCTGTTTTTGGAAGAGTTTGAGAAGGCTCCACCACTAAATACTGTTACATTGGGAACTGAGATTTTCACAATAAGTGTTGAATAAAATAAATAAATGTTGGGGAGGGCAACAAATAGTCAAAAAACCATAACACTTTACTTCCTTCCACATTTCTCTCTGTTTCTCTCCTTCCCTCCCCTTCCACATACACAAACCCACAGCTAAGAATGTGGTGAACGATATTTAAAAAACGAGGCTCGCTCCCTTCCTTGCCTCTCTTTGTTCATCTCTTTATCTTTTCCTTTTGAAGGCCAAAGAGGAATTAAACTGTTCAGTTCAGTCACTCAGTTGTGTCTGACTCTTTGTGACCCCATGAACCGCAGCACACCAGGCCTCCCTGTCCATCACCAACTCCTGGAGTCCACCCAAACCCATGTCCACTGAACCGATGATGCCATCCAATCATCTCATCCTCTGTCGTCCCCTTCTCCTCCTGCCTTCAATCTTTCCCAGCATCGGGGTCTTTTCCAATGAGTCATCTCTTCACATCAGGTGGCCAAAGTATTGAAGTTTCAGCTTCAACATCAGTCCTTCCAATGAACACCCAGGACTGATCTCCTTTAGGATGGACTGGTTGGATCTCCTTGCAGTTCAGGGGATTCTCAAGAGTCTTCTCCAACACCACAGTTCAAAAGCATCAATTCTTCGGCGCTCAGCTTTCTTCACAATCCAACTCTCACATCCATACATGACTACTGGAAAAACCATAGCCTTGACCAGATGGACCTTTGTTGGCAAAGTAATGTCTCTACTTTTTAATGTGCTATCTAGGTTGGTCATAACTTTCCTTCCAAGGAGTAAGGGTCTTTTAATTTCATGGCTGCAATCACCATTTGCAGTGATTTTAGAGCCCAGAAAAATAAAGTCAGCCACTGTTTCCACTGTCTCCCCATCTGTTGGCCGTGAAGTGATGGATCTGGATGCCATGATCTTAGTTTTCTGAATGTTGAGCTTTAAGCCAACTTTTTCACTTTCCTCTTTCCTTTTCATCAAGAGGCTTTTTAGAACTGATTCAAAGGTGGATGAAACTGGAGCCTATTGTACAGAGTGAAGTAAGCCAGAAAGAAAAACACCAGTACAGTATACTAACGCATATATATGGAATTTAGAAAGATGGTAACGATAACCCTATATGCGAGACAGCAAAAGAGACACAGATGTGTAGAACAGTCTTTTGGACTCTGTGGGAGAGGGAGAGGATGGGATGATTTGGGAGAAAGGCATTGAAACATGTATAATATTATATATGAAACGAATCGCCAGTCCAGGTTCGATGCTTAGGGCTGGTGCACTGAGATGACCCAGAGGGATGGCACGGGGAGGGAGGAGGGAGGGGGGTTCAGGATGGGGAACATGTGTATACCTGTGGCGGATTCATGTTGATGTATGGCAAAACCAATATAATATTGTAAAGTAATTAGCTTCAAATTAAAAAAATTTATATTAAAAAAGAGGAAAAAAAGAGGCTCTTAGTTCTTCTTCACTTTCTGCCATAAACTGTTAGACCTCTTATTGATAATGTTTTTCCTACAATTAAACACTGAGAATTGAGAGGTGGTAAAGTCTTTGACCATGAAAATGAGCAACCCACTTACAGAGGTCCTGCCATTGTTTTCTCAGAGGATCTCTGCATACAGTGGTAAGAGGTTTGATAGGATGATCTGGAAAGAATATACACATTTTGATACTTTATGACAAGTAATATTTACCCTTATGTTTGTTTTGTGTGTGTGTGTGTATGTGTGTGTGTTGTTTTGAATTTGTATTTATTTCTCTCAGCTTCAATTCTTTTATATACATATTTTCAGTCTTTTGTTCACTGTTTGCAGGAAGAAGACCCAAGAGCTGTCCAACTGCTGCCCCCTGCACAGGTACGTCAGCCCCGCCTCCTCCCCTGTGGCTCCCAGGGGCTCCTTCCTCCCACCAGGGCAGTCACAGGAGGGGCTGCTGCCTTTTCAGACAGAGAGAAGCTCCGGCTCAGGGGAGGAGACAGCGAGTGCTCCGGGCGGGTGGAGGTCTGGCACAGCGGCTCCTGGGGCACCGTGTGTGATGACTCCTGGAGCCTGGCAGAGGCCGAGGTGGTGTGTCAGCAGCTGGGCTGTGGCCAGGCCCTGGAAGCCGTGCGGGCTGCGACATTCGGCCCTGGAAGTGGGAGCATCTGGCTGGACGAGGTGCGGTGCGGGGGCCAAGAGTCCTCCTTGTGGGACTGTGCTGCGGAGCCCTGGGGGCAGAGCGACTGCAAGCACGAGGAGGATGCTGGTGTGAGGTGCTCTGGTGAGTGAGGGGCTCGGGGTCCACCCTGGGTGATCTGGGGCAGCATGGGGGCAGTGGGCTGGGCACTGGCTGAGGGGTTTGTATTCAGACAGCATCCTCCTGCTGGGGCTCTGATCTAGGACCGGGGAGCTGGGAGGACCATACACTTGTGAAGACTGAGGGGTGATTTCAGGCTCAAGAGGGAAAAATGTGTTGTCCTGTGTTCTGGCCAGGTCCCCTTACCCACACTGCTGTTTTTCTCTTTAGGTGCAAGGACAACATTGCCTTTGACTACAGCAGGTACTGTGATCCATCTACAGGCAGGGGGGAATACTCAGATTCTGGTAACCTGTTCTGTAGGCTTTCCAACAACTCAGGAGAGGAAAGAGCCTAGGGAGCCATGGCTGGTGGGGAGGAGCCAGGGCATTACTTTGGGGAAATATCCTGCCTTGGTTCCCAGGGTCAAATGTTCTCATGCCTGGGGGTCCAAGTGGGTCTGGTTTCCATGTTGCAGAATCTAATGATCTCCCACCTGCCCCTCAGTGTTGCTCCTCATCAGTTACATGCAGGTCCCAGGACTGTTTGATGCTCTATCTCCTGAAGCCCAAGGAGAGGAGATGAACTGGCCCGTCAGAGGCTGTCTTGGCAGGGACGCTCCCTGACAATCTCCAGCTCTGCCTTAGGGCCACACTGGCCGGAGTGGAGTTGATTCATCTCAGGATGAGACCCTGGGGAGCCCATCAATGTCTTAGGCTGGGACGCCATCATCTGGAGCTCCTGGAAATGCTGGCAGGGTTTTCTCTTTGCCCAGGACCTTCTCCAACCCTCTTCCCTTGTTCTCATTAGGGACCAGACCAGCCTCAAATCCTCTCCCTGGCATTTTCTCCCTGCCTGGGGTCCTCTGCCTCATCCTGGGGGCCCTTCTCTTCCTGGTCCTCGTCATCCTGGTGTGAGCAGAAAGTGAGGGAAACCTGGCTTCAAAAATCAGATATTTCATGGTGAAATATGCTTCCTCTCATTATTCATTCATTTTTCAGATCGGGGCAAAAAGTGTGAAGGGGAATAATACATTTTTAAGCAGCATTATTTTTTACAAATAATCATAGAAAATGACGCACCAACAATAAGTGCAGACCTCAGTCATGATCCCCAACCCAGATAAGCCAAGAGAACACTCCCAGCACTACAGAGTCACTGTTGCCTCCCAGCAACATTCAGAAAGCTAAGATCATGTCATTACCATGACAATGACTTTGGGTGAAAATCTATGCTATTTATTTAATCCTCTGTCTTTTACTTTCATTTTCTTAATGGTACCATGTCCTTAGATGAGCTAAGTTCTTAATCTTAAGGAAATATAACTTAGCTTTTCCCTGTAATTTTTATATCCTTTTGAAAAGAACTTTGCTTACTCCAAGACCACAAAAACATTCTTCGGTAGTATTTTATAGAAGTTTATTTTTCCCTTGCATATAATTGTATATTCCTTTTGAGATTGATATCTATATAAGATAAGAGTCAAATTTCATTTGGATATCTAGTTGACTCATAATCTTTTATCTGAAAAGATTCTTTTGAAAAGAACTTTGCTTACTCCAAGACCACAAAAATATTCTTCGGTAGTATTTTATAGAAGTTTATTTTTCCCTTGCATATAATTGTATATTCCTTTTGAGATTGATATCTATATAAGATAAGAGTCAAATTTCATTTGGATATCTAATTGACTCATAATCTTTTATCTGAAAAGATTTTGTCTCCACTGTGTGCCACCTTTGCCATAGCAGAAGGGTATGTGTGTCTAAGACTTTTTGAGACTTTCTATGCTATTCCATTGTATCATTTGTCTATCCTTGCACCAATACTGTATTTTCTTAATTATTATAATTTTATAGTAACTTTGGGTAATTTTAATTTAGGAGAGTTACTTTATATTAACTAATTATGTTGCCTTTCTTGCCAACTGTGTTGGTCATTCTTGGCCTTTTATGTTTAAAAAAAATTTTGAAATTAATTTGTTATTTTTCACCAAAAGAAACTTCATAAATGTATTTTGATTGAGATTATATTTAATCTACACAGAAATTTGAGGATGATTGACTTTGACAATTTTGAATCTCACAATTCATTGACATGATATATCCCTCCATTCAGTTAGGTCTGTCAGAGGTTTTGCCCATATTTTACTAGGTTTTCTCCTAGGTGTTTCATGTTTTTGAAATTATTTGTAATCCTTTTAGTGAAAGTGAATTCTTTCTGACTTATTTTCATTTTCATTTTTTAAATTTTGATCGCCTAGTCAAGGCTATGGTTTTTCCTGTGGTCATGTATGGATGTGAAATTTGGACTGTGAAGAAAGCTGAGCGCCGAAGAATCGATGCTTTTGAACTGTGGTGCTGGAGAAGACTCTTGAGAGTCCCTTGGACTGCAAGGAGATCCAACCAGTCCATTCTGAAGGAGATCAGTCCTGGGATTTCTTTGGAAGGACTGATGCTAAAGCTGAAACTCCAGTACTTTGGCCACCTCATGCGAAGAGTTGACTCATTGGAAAAGACTCTGATGCTGGGAGGGATTGGGGGCAGGAGGAGAAGGGGACGACCGAGGATGAGATGGCTGGATGGCATCATGGACTCGATGGACGTGAGTCTGAGTGAACTCCGGGAGATGGTGATGGACAGGGAGGCCTGGCGTGCTGCGATTCATGGGGTCGCAAAGAGTCGGACACGACTGAGCGACTGAACTGAACTGAGAGTGTTCCTGCCTTCAGGCAATGAGATGAATCTCTTCATCCTCAAGCCCAACCACCTACGTACCTTGCACAGTGTTGTGCTCCTAATTTGTGCCCCGAAAGAGTGGATTCTTTCCTGTAATTCAAGTGAGACCTGAGCCAGCAGGTAGCAACCCTTAGCTGAAGTCGGGTTGGCTGAAGAAGAATCACTAGGGAACCTTTTAAATGTATGGTTTCCAAGGCTATGATACTGGAGATTATGATTAAACAGTCTGAGAGGAAAATGTAGAATCGGGACGTACACAAATCTTCACCTTTCACAAAGGCGATAGAGTGTGACCAATGAAAGTTGGCAGCAATTTTGCCTCGTTCTTTCTGTCCCATCACTTGTTTGGTCCTTCAACAAACTCTGATGGCTCCCCCAGCAAAATGTATGCAGAATTTGATCACTTCTCACTAGTCCCTCCACCACTATCGTCTCTGTTTATTGGATGTGGTAGTAGCTTTTTGTGTTTCTGCTTCTCCCATGATCAACTTTGGTCATCAGTCAGGTCAGTTCAGTCACTCAGTCGTGTCTGACTCTTTGTGACCCCATGGACTGCAGCACACCAGGCTTCCCTGNCAGTTATACTCAAATGAAAATTAATAAAATAAACTCTGTCAGGTAACTTTAAGAGCCAAATACGCTGGGAAACGTTTTAATGTTTCTTTTTGCTCTGGTGTTCCATGAGATCTCTTTTATATCAGTATTTTTAAAACCACAAACATTGTAGATAAATAATTGTACAACTCCTTCAGAAAGGCTTTTGTTTTGCTTCTTCTCTTTAGGGGTGGATTAAGGATGGAACAACGTGTTTGACTCATTCTTAGGGCAACGCTTGGCTCAAAACAGGACTCGTGCCATTGTCAGCACCAGGCCCTTCATGGAGACAGGGCACACTAAGATGGTGGTGACTCTACTGGTGTGTTCCAGCTTTCATCTCAGCTCCAGCGCTAGGGCATCATTTTTTTTCTTTTGAACTTTCTACTTTGTATTGGGGTTTAGCCGAATAACAAAGCTGTTATAGTTTCAGGTGAACAGCCAGGGACTCGGCCATATATATACATGGATCCATTTCCCCCAAAACTCAGTATTTAATTTAACTGACTTTCCTGTCCTTTGACCCTCCCAACCCTCTAATCATCACTGTTTCTTCAGGAAACCAGACCCAGGTGCTGCCCCAGTGTGACCTCCCTGGAGGAGGAAAAGGCAATCCATTCCAGTATTCTTGCCTGGAGAATCCCATGGACAGAGGAGCCTGGAGTACTACAGTCCATAAGGTTACAAGGAGTTGGACACTACTGAGCAACTAAACAACTACAAAACCTGCTACGTTACAGCTTTCTTCTCAGACCCCACTGCTTGTCATTATTTAGTTTAACTCAGTTTCCTGATTTTCAACCACCAACACCATGGTCATTGCTGCTCTGCAGGAAACCAGACAGGTGCTGCCCCTGTGCAATGACTCCCTGTCAGAACCAGCAGGCTCTGCGGCCTCAGAGGAGAGCGCCCCCTACCGCTCAGGTGAGGGTCCCACAGGACAGAAGACCCTTCTCATTCGCCAGGTCACCGCCCCATTGTCCCATTTCTCTCTCCTCAGACAGCAGGCAGCTCCGCCTGGTGGACGGGGGCGGTCCCTGCGCCGGGAGAGTGGAGATCCTTGACCAGGGCTCCTGGGGCACCATCTGTGATGACGGCTGGGACCTGGACGATGCCCGCGTGGTGTGCAGGCAGCTGGGCTGTGGTGAAGCCCTTAATGCCACAAGGTCTGCTCACTTTGGGGCAGGATCAGGGCCCATCTGGCTAGACGACCTGAACTGCACAGGAAGTGAGTCTCATGTGTGGAGGTGCCTTCCCGAGGCTGGGGCGGCATGACGGCAGACACAAGGAGGACGCGGGGGTCATCTGCTCAGGTCTGTGCTGCACACTGTCCACAGGCTGGGAGATGGATCGAATCCTGGATTACGGGGGTCTGAGCCCTGAAGGAGAGATGCTGAAAGGACCAGAGTAGGAGGCTTCCTCCCATGGAGCCTGTCTTTTCAGCAGGCGTGGAGACAAGGTGCTTTCACTTTCTCCTGCAGCAGCTGAGATTCTGGTCCTTTCTTCTCACCAGTGTTTCCTGGCAGAGCCGTTCCTTACAGTTAACACTTGAAAGCAGGGCTCATTCTGCAGTTACCTGTGGCAGTAACATCTTGAAATCCTGGGCCTCCCAAGTTACTCTAGTGGTAAAGAATCTGCCTGACAATGTAGGACATGTAACAGATGCGGGTTCAGTCCCTTGGTTAGGAAGATCCCCTGGAGGAAGGCACCCATTCCAGTATTCTTCCTGAGAATCCCATGCACAGAGGAGCCTGACATAGTGAAAGCTCAGATTTTTCCTTTACAGTTCTGTTTGCTAGGAGTCTGAAGAGAGTCTCTGTGGGCCAACATCCCAGTGTCCACAGGGCTGCCTACTTCCTGGAGTCTCTCGGGAGGACTCCTTTCCCAGCCTTTTGTGGTTTCTGTGTGGCCTCATTTCTTGGCTCAGAGCCCTCTTCTTCTTCAACAACACTGCCTCTTTCAACCGTTCTCCCTCACTCACATTTCCCTCTGACTGGAGCTGGGNGAGGAGCCTGACATAGTGAAAGCTCAGATTTTTCCTTTACAGTTCTGTTTGCTAGGAGTCTGAAGAGAGTCTCTGTGGGCCAACATCCCAGTGTCCACAGGGCTGCCTACTTCCTGGAGTCTCTCGGGAGGACTCCTTTCCCAGCCTTTTGTGGTTTCTGTGTGGCCTCATTTCTTGGCTCAGAGCCCTCTTCTTCTTCAACAACACTGCCTCTTTCAACCGTTCTCCCTCACTCACATTTCCCTCTGACTGGAGCTGGGAAAGATGAGGCATTTCCCAGCATAGTGGGTTTAAAGATGTGTTAGGCGGGGCTCACATAGTTAATCCACGATATGTGAGCTTTATCTCTCCATCCCAAGGTCCTTATTAATCACATCTATAAGGTAGTCCCTTTTATAGATAATATATCACAGATTCTGGAATTAGGCTGTGGACATCTCTGGGGGTCCGTTATTCTGTCGACCCCCTTGCTGTCCACATCACATTCCATTCTTTTAGAAGTTTTGTCAGGAAGCAGGAATCAGCTCCTGTCACTTCAGGTGCCCAAGTTGGTCTCGCTCTCTGTTCATATCTACATTGTTGTGGTAGAAATAGATGTAGACATTAGTGGTCAAAGTCAGCTGAAAGTGAGGCAAAAGTCAGTCTTGTCACCCAGTGGGCATCTCCTCCACTGGGTCATGGGTGTATGGTCACAACTTCTGGGGGAGAGGAAAACCCAGAGCACTAAGTGGAATGCTCACTGTGTCCCATCTCCTCCCTTTCAATCTCAGAGCTCCTGGCCCTCAGGATGGTGAGTGAGGACCAGCAGTGTGCTGGGTGGCTAGAAGTTTTCTACAATGGGACCTGGAGCAGTGTCTGCCGCAGCCCCATGGAAGACCTCACCGTGTCTGTGATCTGCAGACAGCTTGGCTGTGGGGACAGTGGAAGTCTCAACTCTTCTGCTGCTCTTAGAGGAGGTTCTAGACCATGGTGGGTAGATGGAATCCAGTGTCAGAACACTGACCCCTCTCTCTGACAATGTCCTTCTGACCCTTGGAACNAAAGACAGTGGAACTGACAATGATCAGTTTCTCAGATTCAACACTAGTGCACATTTTTGACCAGTCCTCAGAAAGTTTGAAGTGAACTTAATTTTTAATACAATTTAGTGGCTTACTACTTTTAAAAAGATCACAGCACTAAATTTTAACATTTAAATAAAAGTGTTGATAATTTTATAAAATGTTACACAGGTGATAAGCACTGTAGAAACCATGTAAAATGAATCAGGCCCAAAACATTCTACAAATGAACCAACTGTACATTTACCACAAAGTTTAGACATTAATGGTGGCTCAATGGTAAACAACCCGCCTGCCAATGCAGGAAACTCAGATTCAATCCGCCGGTTAGGAAGAGTCCCCGGAGGAGGAAACGGCAACCCACTCCATTATTTTTGTCTAGAGAAATTCCATGGACTGAGCAGCCTGGCAGATTACAGTCACAGGGCTACAAAGGACAAGACTACGCATGCACCAACGTTTTTCCAGATGATACATTTTAGTTTCTAAGTGGCTTTCCAGGTACAGAGATTGCATGGGAAAAAGCAAATCAATAGTCTGTGAATACAAATAAAAGCATTCACTCTTTCTTTATTTGCTAACATTTAAATTATTTGAAATGAATATTACCGAATACTATAAATAAAATGAATCACCTGGAAATGTCTAAGAAGATAATTTCTAAGATCAAATATGTTCCATAGATCTAGTATAATGAAATTCCAGGTTTTACTATAAAAAGAGTACCTATAAGTAATTACAAACTGGTTCTAATATGTTATGTTATGTTACAGGTTAGGAAGAAGCCAAAAAAACAATTTCACCAAGAACAAAACACAAAAGAGTATGTAATCACAAGCACTTTCTTTTTCAAAATCTATGTCTGAAGTACTGGCAGCCGATTCCTCAGGTTCTGTGAATGAGTCAAGTAGTGGAAGGAGTGGTATCCAGAATTAGAAAGCCTGAGTTCTTCCAATGATCAACCCTGCAACTGAAACACTTCAACTGAGACAGCAGTTAGCTCACTTATAAACAGGGATATAACTAATACCTCTGCTGTCCATCTAAAAGCACACTTTGGGACATGCAAACGGAAGTGTTTCTGGAACCCATAAAAACATATAATGTTATATATTGTTATGACTTACTCCTTTTTTGAGAGGAAAATGTTGGTTTCTCAAACCATTCTGTATCTTTTTAATTACCAATAATGTACTTCCGAATTTAAAACTCATTTAACATCATAATGAATGTAATGAAGACTGACCTTCAAAGTAGAGCTATTTACTTATTCTGTTTCAGCTTCCACTTATTCATTACACTGAGAAACAGCATGAAGAGTTAAGTTTTAAAAAGCATGCTGAAAAGCCTCAACAGTAGAAACCATACCTTCTGGTTTGGGGAAAAAAGGAAGGTTTGACTCAAGTGGACCATCCACCCTATTCTTTTAAGGAGGTTTTATAGATATGTATGTATGTGTGTGTGTGTATAATGTATGTATACACATACACACATACATATATATGTATATAAGGATATACAGGCACATATATCCTTAAAAATAACACAAAAACCATTGAAAGCAAGCAAAATGTCCAAACAGGACCACGAGATTCAGAGTGAGGGCGGCATCACTAGACTGAGTATAGTGATATAGTGAAGTCGCTCAGTCGTGTCCGACTCTGTGACCCCATGGACTGTAGCCTACCAGGCTCCTCTGTCCATGGGATTTTCCAGGCAATAGTCCTGGAGTGGACTGCCATTTCCTTCTCCAGGGGATCTTCCCAACACAGGGATCAAACCTGAGTCTCCTGCATTGTAGACAGATGCTTTACCATCTGAGCCGGACCTTAAAGATACTAATCTATTTAGAGTTCTGGTACATTTATTTTAAAATAAAAAACGGTCAAACAAAAATCAGCCTGACACGAACAGTTACACTTCAAAAGTAATCAGGAAGTAAGACATCTAGGTCTGCATTTATTTCCATCCATGTTCCAAGGATGCCACAGTGGTTGTGGTAAATGACAAGGAAGATGCTGAGATGGGTGTTTTCTTGAACTCTTTTACATGCCAGGGTTTATATGTGAAAGAGCTCCTGTTTCCCATTAAAATAAAGCTGACTGGGTAGTCAGAGGAGTTTTTCTTTATGTATTTCCATAACATTTAAAAACCACAGGGCTTCCCTGGTGGCTCAGTGGTAAAGAATCCACCTACCAATGCAGAAGACGGGGGTTGGACCCCTGGTTCAGGAAGATCTCACAAGAGCAATTAAGCCCAGGAGCCACAACCACTGAGCTTGCACTCTATTACTTAGAGCCCGGGAAGTACAGCCACTGATCCTGTGGGCCGCAGGGAGTGAAGCCCGTGCACCCTCGAGCCCTTGCTCCACCACAAACGAGAAGCCACTGCAAACGAGAAGCCTGCATCCCACGGCCAGATGGCGGCCCCTGCTCATTGCAACTAGAGAAGAGACCGCCTGGCAATGAAGCAGCGCAGCCAAAATTACACACACAGAATTATTTTGTTTAATCTGCTTAAAAATCATATAATAAACATCAGTATTTCATAATAATTAAATATTCAAGCATTTGCCTGTCTGAACTAAAACTGACACCAAATGAGTTGGGCTTAAGTTTATAAAATTTTATAACCCTAAGTTACAACATAATCTAGTTTCTATCCCTAGGTAAAACAACTAAAAGAACACATTCCAGGGTTAAAGTGACTTTCCATCCCCCATCATCTAGTGTGACAGGGACTACTGATGAGAGGGCAGAAGAGCACAGCACAGTTTCAAGGAAAGTGTCCCCATTCCTCAGTGCCAAGTTCACAGGTATAAGCACACACTCACCAGTTATAATCAAACCACGATGCATAGCTAGGAATAATAATGTGATTGGTCTGCTCAGTCACATTATCTTCACCAGGGTCAACGGATCTATTCTGATCACCTTTGCCAGGATCTTCATCTTCCTACAGAAAATAAGCCAAAGTTTGGACAGATAAGGAATAGCTTTCAAACTTCTGACAGCAGTTTACAGAAAATGCAGCTAGCTGATCCAATTTCAAGAACTAGGAAAACAAACGTCAAGGAAAAATAGCTTTTCACAGTTTTTAAAGATGTCCAGATGAGAGAGCAGATTTTTTTTTTTCTTTTAACAGATCAGGGAATCAACTCAAAGGCAGCCTGAAACTTTTTCCACAGTAGCCTGCATCGTATTTGTCTAGTTTTCCCTAATCCTAGGATCAGAAATCTAAATGACTAGTTCTCAATTTATAAGGAGGTTAACTCAGTGACACTAGTAAGACCTAATGATAAAGTTTCTCCAGTTTCAAAGATTGAGTATTAAGCATGCACCACCAGCTATACCTCACTTACTCCTCACAGCAGGAGTAACAACAGGTCCTATTTATCATCTCTTCTGTGGATGAGAGAATGATGTACAGAGCTAGTATGACATCAACAGGACAAAATTTCAGGAAATCCAGCTAGAGGGCCTACACTGTTAACCATTCTCACTGCCGGAAATTAGCGGACTCTTATCATATTTATGGAGGTTTACAAATGAATTCACCTAAAAATCTGGCTTTGCTAATAGTAATTGCAAATACCATTGTACTAGGTCAAAACAGATATTTTTATACTATAATAGTCACTTTTAAATAATATCACTTAACATACAGTTTACATTCAAATGGATCCAAGTGTCCCAGAAATGTCTATTACAGATTTTTCTCCCCAAACCAGAACCTGATCATGGAGTCCATGTGCGTCTCTTTAGTCTCCTTTAACCTCCTCCTCCTTTTGCAAGGAGGAGAAGGAGTTTTATGATAGCTTGTAGAGTATCTTCCAATCTCTATGTAACTCAATGATTCCTTATAATTAACTTTACATTAAACATTTTTTATCAAGATACGATAGGAAATAAGTTTTTTGATATTGAGGTGTTTTCAAACTGTATAGAGTTATTTCTATTAGCCTTTTATCTGTGGTGTTTTTACTGTTTTAACCTTATGAAACTCTTTTAAGAAAGCAGTCAAGTTTTGAATCATATTCTTTTATAATGGTCCCAGAGTTTAATTTCTACATTTAAGGTAATTCAACCTTTATTTCCTGGTAAGGATCTAGTTAGTGCTAGAAACTTAAGACAATAGTTTCCTTAAGATCAATATGCATATCCAAAAAATTTAAAGTATGAAAGCACTAAGGAAACTGGTTGTTAATTAAATAATGTTAAAGCAAAAGTGTTAATATAGATTACAAAGGTAAGAAATTTTAATTCCCAAACCAGGGAAGCTAGTGAAAACCATGCTTATGATTAAGTTGCTTTTGCGACATAGGTTTTACAAATTCANAATGCATATCCAAAAAATTTAAAGTATGAAAGCACTAAGGAAACTGGTTGTTAATTAAATAATGTTAAAGCAAAAGTGTTAATATAGATTACAAAGGTAAGAAATTTTAATTCCCAAACCAGGGAAGCTAGTGAAAACCATGCTTATGATTAAGTTGCTTTTGCGACATAGGTTTTACAAATTCAAAGTGATTCAATTCAGAAAATTTTCTTGAGGAAAAGCAGGGAGAAGCTGGCACTGAAATGAATAAAAGCTGACAGTCTTACCTCTAACTGTCTTAGCTTTAAGTTTTACAAAAAACTTGTCCGCAGTTTCAAAATTACTCTCATTCTTGATGTTAAAAAATTGGGAAATTCTTTGGCTTGTATTTTGCTGTCTTTTACTACCACACAATACTATATACTCTAAATGATGACATCTTCTCACAAGCGTAATATTCATCAACGTTAATAAGTTCATGAATACAGAATACTTCTCTGAATACAGAATTTTGATTTCAAAGAAAAAATCATAAGAACGATTCAGTTAAAAAGTCATCTACACAAGAGTTTCTTGAAATATTTTTCCTTGAAATCCTGTCATGAATATTTTCATTTCATGAATGTATAAAAAACAGTAAATGTCACTATGGGGAAGTTCTCTGACTCACTGAAAAAGAAAAAAAAGAACTATTCATGTTCAGCATTAAGGAAGTTATTTCACAGAGATTAAGGATTAGTTACACATCTTAACACAGAGATTACAGCCTGAATAAATAGTGGGGCCATTTATTTAAAGAGAAGCAAACCCTGCCTGAAATCCAACATCATCCAAGAGCTTAATTATTCTTATGTCTCCAGAGCAGAACCGATGAAACATGAAGTTAACTGTAAAACTCAAAAGAGGTGAAGAGTATGATCAAAAGCTTCATCAGTCATGGACTGGGGCTGCACTAACAGAGTTCCCTGCTCACCTGGAACACTGTGCAGCTGATTATTCACATGAAACCAGGAGAGAAATGGAACCAGAAACCACAGCACATGAGAAACGCTTACCTGGGAGAATAACGATTCCTCCTGATAACATTGTAGGGGGTCAAGAAAGACAAACTATTTGCGGCTGGGGCGGGGGGGGTGTTAAACAGAAATTTTAAAAATCAGAAGGATCTCAGAATACTTCTAAGGACACTTGCAGTTCAGTATGTCTACTGCTGAACACACAGGACCCTTAAGAGTTACCACTGCACCAGGCCTAACTAAATAAATCATTACCTTTCCTCCTGTCGTGACTGTTTCTTCATCCTGCTCATCTGCAAAATCAAACATGGAATTGATTAACAGGTAAATGCTCTTTGGATTACTTGGAAACTTTAAGGCTTAAGGAAATGATACTGGACAGAGACAAGACAAAAAGGAGAGCATTATTAAAGCAAATTCACTGTGAATAATTCAGTAAATGAGATCTGTACACAGGAGCATAGAGGTGAGTAAAAATTCAAAGCACAAATCATTAAAGATTTCCAACAATAGGGAATTTATAATTAATTACTGCTTGGCCTACAATCTTAGTCACAATCTTACTTAATAACAGGTAAGGGACTTATCAGGGCTCTGGCCTCCTGAAGTTTAGTGAAATGAAGTAACGACATTTCAGATCCCAGAGGAAATGAGTAAAGAAGGAGGAGTAAAGAAGGAGGTGATAATCAATCCCTATGGACAAAGTTCTGGTAAGAGTGTTTATATACCTTCTGAGGATAGGGACTCCAGGACCTAAATGCTAGCCTTGCAAAAGGACAGAGGCAAATCCATGTATAATTTAAATAGTTGACTTCCATAGCAGAAAGGCAGATAACTTGCCACAGTGGAAAGGGTAAGAGGTTACGGCACAAATTATTACATTATTAACTTCCTGTAATATTTTTCTTTTTAATATAATTATCCTGACTCTTGGCAGTGATGAAGCACTGTAAAGCTGAACGAGAATACAAGGAAGCCATCTTTTCAGTATTTTGCCATTATTCATTCAGCAAATATTTCTAAGAATCTGCTACTTTGAAAGCACTAAATAAACTGCTCAGACTAGGGGTCAGGATCTCTAGCCCACAGGCTGAATCTGGCCCACTGCTTGTTCCTGTAGGGAATCTGGGGAAGTGACTTGGTGTGTTCCTAACTGATAGTTAACTGATAGCAAGGGTGGTGCACTGCGCCTAGACCGTGGCACAACACAGCTTGTGATGAATTTCTGCAGCGTGAAATTTTGGTGTGTGTTAGGCAGAGGGTATCCTGCATGACCAATAGAAACACTGATCTTGGACTCTCACAGGGGCTTCTGTGGCTGCAAACACTGCACGCGTGCTGCCACAGGAAGAGTGCACGCCATGCGGCCCCTCAGGTGAGTGAGCGCGAGGGAGGAAGCCTGCGTGTAGATGCTGCATGTGTCCCTTCCCTTACGATCTGCTCATGCTGCCTGTGCCGCTCTGATATATGTTAGCTGCACGCACAACTGAATGCTGAGTTCCACCAGTCCTTCCAGAGAAGCTCCAAACCTGGGCATGGTCTGGGGGATTCCTATCTCACCTGCAAGTGAAGAGTGATTTTTGCATTTTTGAATGATGAAATTTAAAAAATGAATGAAATTCAAATTTCAGTGTCCATAAATAAAAGTTTTATTGGAATAAGCCATGATTATTTGTTAATATATTATGGATGGCCGCATCTGCATTATAATGGCAAACTTGACTAGTTGTATCAGAAACCTTATNGAATTTTGAGCATTACTTTATATATATTGCTTTAGAGGCTAAGTTTTTTGGGATAATTTGTTATACAGCAGTGTAATCAAGACACTTACTATGTGACCTGCCTTTCTAAATAGAGGTGTGTTTGTCCTGTGATCTTCTACTTTATTGATTCTCCCTTATGCTGAGCTAATGTGCTGATATGCTCATTCTTTAGTTCTTAATTTCAACTAGTAAGTTTTTCAGCTCTAGAATTTTTATTTTTATTTTTTGTTGTTGTTGTTATCATTATTTGTTTTTTTTTTTTTTCCATCAGGGTGCACAGTTTGTCAGTTAATTCCATGGGCACCTTAATCAAGACTCTTTAAATTCTCTGTCAAGTAACTCTAGTAGCTGAGTACCCTGGGGAATTGCTTCTAATGTCTACATGTCCTCTGGTTTTTCGTGAGATCTATTTTATGTAAATATTTTTAAAAAGACAGATATAGTAGAAGAAAAATTGTAGAAATACTTCAGAAAGTGTTTTATTTTGTTTCTTCTATTTAGGGATAGATTTAGGGACAGAACTTATTTAACTCATTCTTAGTGCTTGAGACAAAAACTGCGGCACTGTCAGAAGCAGAACTCTTCATAGCGAAGGCGAACACTACAGTTCTGAAAATTTACCTCTATGTTAACTTGGGCTTCCCTGGAGGCTCAGTGGTAAAGAATCTGCTGGCCAGTGCAGGAAATACGGGAGATGACTTTTCGATTCCTGGTGGGGGAAGGTCCCCTGGAGGAGGAAAAGGCAATCCATTCCAGTATTCTTGCCTGGAGAATCCCATGGACAGAGGAGCCTGGAGTACTACAGTCCATAAGGTTACAAGGAGTTGGACACTACTGAGCAACTAAACAACTACAAAACCTGCTACGTTACAGCTTTCTTCTCAGACCCCACTGCTTGTCATTATTTAGTTTAACTCAGTTTCCTGATTTTCAACCACCAACACCATGGTCATTGCTGCTCTGCAGGAAACCAGACAGGTGCTGCCCCTGTGCAATGACTCCCTGTCAGAACCAGCAGGCTCTGCGGCCTCAGAGGAGAGCGCCCCCTACCGCTCAGGTGAGGGTCCCACAGGACAGAAGACCCTTCTCATTCGCCAGGTCACCGCCCCATTGTCCCATTTCTCTCTCCTCAGACAGCAGGCAGCTCCGCCTGGTGGACGGGGGCGGTCCCTGCGCCGGGAGAGTGGAGATCCTTGACCAGGGCTCCTGGGGCACCATCTGTGATGACGGCTGGGACCTGGACGATGCCCGCGTGGTGTGCAGGCAGCTGGGCTGTGGAGAAGCCCTCAATGCCACAAGGTCTGCTCACTTTGGGGCGGGATCAGGACCCATCTGGCTAGACGACCTGAACTGCACAGGAAGTGAGTCTCATGTGTGGAGGTGCCTTCCCGAGGCTGGGGCGGCATGACGGCAGACACAAGGAGGACGCGGGGGTCATCTGCTCAGGTCTGTGCTGCACACTGTCCACAGGCTGGGAGATGGATCGAATCCTGGATTACGGGGGTCTGAGCCCTGAAGGAGAGATGCTGAAAGGACCAGAGTAGGAGGCTTCCTCCCATGGAGCCTGTCTTTTCAGCAGGCGTGAAGACAAGGTGCTTTCACTTTCTCTTGCAGCAGCTGAGATTCTGGTCCTTTCTTCTCACCAGTGTTTCCTGGCAGAGCCGTTCCTTACAGTTAACACTTGAAAGCAGGGCTCATTCTGCAGTTACCTGTGGTAGTAACATCTTGAAATCCTGGGCTTCCCAAGTTACTCTAGTGGTAAAGAATCTGCCTGACAATGTAGGACATGTAACAGATGCAGGTTCAGTCCCTTGGTTAGGAAGATCCCCTGGAGGAAGGCACCCATTCCAGTATTCTTCCTGAGAATCCCATGCACAGAGGAGCCTGACATAGTGAAAGCTCAGATTTTTCCTTTACAGTTCTGTTTGCTAGGGGTCTGAAGAGAGTCTCTGTGGGCCAACATCCCAGTGTCCACAGGGCTGCCTACTTCCTGGAGTCTCTCGGGCGGACTCCTTTCCCAGCCTTTTGTGGTTTCTGTGTGGCCTCATTTCTTGGCTCAGAGCCCTCTTCTTCTTCAACAACACTGCCTCTTTCAACCGTTCTCCCTCACTCACATTTCCCTCTGACTGGAGCTGGGAAAGATGAGGCATTTCCCAGCATAGTGGGTTTAAAGATGTGTTAGGCGGGGCTCACATAGTTAATCCACGATATGTGAGCTTTATCTCTCCATCCCAAGGTCCTTATTAATCACATCTATAAGGTAGTCCCTTTTATAGATAATATATCACAGATTCTGGAATTAGGCTGTGGACATCTCTGGGGGTCCGTTATTCTGTCGACCCCCTTGCTGTCCACATCACATTCCATTCTTTTAGAAGTTTTGTCAGGAAGCAGGAATCAGCTCCTGTCACTTCAGGTGCCCAAGTTGGTCTTGCTCTCTGTTCATATCTACATTGTTGTGGTAGAAATAGATGTAGACATTAGTGGTCAAAGTCAGCTGAAAGTGAGGCAAAAGTCAGTCTTGTCACCCAGTGGGCATCTCCTCCACTGGGTCATGGGTGTATGGTCACAACTTCTGGGGGAGAGGAAAACCCAGAGCACTAAGTGGAATGCTCACTGTGTCCCATCTCCTCCCTTTCAATCTCAGAGCTCCTGGCCCTCAGGATGGTGAGTGAGGACCAGCAGTGTGCTGGGTGGCTAGAAGTTTTCTACAATGGGACCTGGAGCAGTGTCTGCCGCAGCCCCATGGAAGACCTCACCGTGTCTGTGATCTGCAGACAGCTTGGCTGTGGGGACAGCGGAAGTCTCAACTCTTCTGCTGCTCTTAGAGGAGGTTCTAGACCATGGTGGGTAGATGGAATCCAGTGTCAGAACACTGACCCCTCTCTCTGGCAATGTCCTTCTGACCCTTGGAACTACAACTCATGCTCTCCAAAGGAGGAAGCCTACATCTCGTGTGCAGGTGACTTACTGTCTGTTTCTGTGTCACTACCAACCGTGTAGGATGTCGTTAGTATGATTTTATATTTTCAAATCTAATTGATGGGCTTTGGTTGAATCTACAAAATGTAGGTGTATGTTTGTATTTGTCTCTGTGTCTGTTTGTTTCCTTTTGTTATGGGATGTGGAGTCTGGTTAATTACTAATTAGATAAAGTAATTTCAGCTGCTGATAAGATGCAGTGACCCTCTCAGTCAAGTAAATGATGAAGATTCTGTTGTCTCCTGTCATTTGACTGTGACACAAAACCTTATATACTCATGTATGGGAACAGCTGTCCCACAGCTGTCCCTGATGGAGAGCTTCTCATCATTGTTTCTGCAGGAAGAAGACCCAAGAGCTGTCCAACTGCTGCCCCCTGCACAGGTACGTCAGCCCTGCCCCCTCCCCTGTGGCTCCCAGGGGCTCCTTCCTCCCACCAGGGCAGTCACAGGAGGGGCTGCTGCCTTTTCAGACAGAGAGAAGCTCCGGCTCAGGGGAGGAGACAGCGAGTGCTCCGGGCGGGTGGAGGTCTGGCACAGCGGCTCCTGGGGCACCGTGTGCGATGACTCCTGGAGCCTGGCAGAGGCCGAGGTGGTGTGTCAGCAGCTGGGCTGTGGCCGGGCCCTGGAAGCCGTGTGGGCCGCGACATTCGGCCCTGGAAATGGGAGCATCTGGCTGGANCTGCTGCCTTTTCAGACAGAGAGAAGCTCCGGCTCAGGGGAGGAGACAGCGAGTGCTCCGGGCGGGTGGAGGTCTGGCACAGCGGCTCCTGGGGCACCGTGTGTGATGACTCCTGGAGCCTGGCAGAGGCCGAGGTGGTGTGTCAGCAGCTGGGCTGTGGCCAGGCCCTGGAAGCCGTGCGGGCTGCGACATTCGGCCCTGGAAGTGGGAGCATCTGGCTGGACGAGGTGCGGTGCGGGGGCCAAGAGTCCTCCTTGTGGGACTGTGCTGCGGAGCCCTGGGGGCAGAGCGACTGCAAGCACGAGGAGGATGCTGGTGTGAGGTGCTCTGGTGAGTGAGGGGCTCGGGGTCCACCCTGGGTGATCTGGGGCAGCATGGGGGCAGTGGGCTGGGCACTGGCTGAGGGGTTTGTATTCAGACAGCATCCTCCTGCTGGGGCTCTGATCTAGGACCGGGGAGCTGGGAGGACCATACACTTGTGAAGACTGAGGGGTGATTTCAGGCTCAAGAGGGAAAAATGTGTTGTCCTGTGTTCTGGCCAGGTCCCCTTACCCACACTGCTGTTTTTCTCTTTAGGTGCAAGGACAACATTGCCTTTGACTACAGCAGGTACTGTGATCCATCTACAGGCAGGGGGGAATACTCAGATTCTGGTAACCTGTTCTGTAGGCTTTCCAACAACTCAGGAGAGGAAAGAGCCTAGGGAGCCATGGCTGGTGGGGAGGAGCCAGGGCATTACTTTGGGGAAATATCCTGCCTTGGTTCCCAGGGTCAAATGTTCTCATGCCTGGGGGTCCAAGTGGGTCTGGTTTCCATGTTGCAGAATCTAATGATCTCCCACCTGCCCCTCAGTGTTGCTCCTCATCAGTTACATGCAGGTCCCAGGACTGTTTGATGCTCTATCTCCTGAAGCCCAAGGAGAGGAGATGAACTGGCCCGTCAGAGGCTGTCTTGGCAGGGACGCTCCCTGACAATCTCCAGCTCTGCCTTAGGGCCACACTGGCCGGAGTGGAGTTGATTCATCTCAGGATGAGACCCTGGGGAGCCCATCAATGTCTTAGGCTGGGACGCCATCATCTGGAGCTCCTGGAAATGCTGGCAGGGTTTTCTCTTTGCCCAGGACCTTCTCCAACCCTCTTCCCTTGTTCTCATTAGGGACCAGACCAGCCTCAAATCCTCTCCCTGGCATTTTCTCCCTGCCTGGGGTCCTCTGCCTCATCCTGGGGGCCCTTCTCTTCCTGGTCCTCGTCATCCTGGTGACTCAGCTTCTCAGATGGAGAGCAGAGCGCAGAGGTGGGCTGCAGGGGGAACTGGGAACCAGGGAGAGTGTGTGGAAGCAGGAGATGGGGCAGGTGTGAGGAGGGGAACGTGGGGCAGGTCTCTGTTCTGAGTTGCAAAACTCCATGTGTTCTGTGCTGAACTCTAAAGGCTCTTAGGTACAGAGGTTCTTAGGACTGGGGTGTGAAGTCTCATAAGTCATGGCCTCTCCTTTGAGACCAGACAGGTTGAGGCTGAGCTGTGGATTCAGGTCAGATGAGGGGAGAAGGTGCTGACATGGTGCATGGGGTGGGAGACGATGCTGAAGTTCCGGCAGCCCCGTGTGAGCACCAGGAAGAAGGGTAGGCCTGCTTGATCGGGGTGTATGCAGTGGCACCTCTGACCTGCTGGGGGTCTCTCAGCCTGCTGGATGAGGATGTCTGGGGAGGCATCTCTGATGGCTGTGGTATCTCTCAGCCTTAACCAGCTATGAAGATGCTCTTACTGAAGCCGTATATGAAGAGCTTGATGACCTTGTTACTCGGAAGGAGGGTCTTCTTGGTAGCCCAGGTGGGTATCTCTGCCTGCCCTCCTGGGACCTCTGGTTGTCACCACTCACCGGCTGTGCACATCTTCTCAGCATCTACAGACCCCACATGTGCCCCAGGCTCACAGAGGCGGCTCCTCCAAAGTGGCAGGATGGCCTCTTGAGCCCTGTGAGCCTCCAGCCTCCATTTACATGGCAGGAGCCAGACCTGTCCCTTCCCAGCCTTAACACAGGTTCCGTGGGTGTGGGGAGGGTCGTTCTGTGTGTTGTGTGATGTTTGTCTCCACATTAGGCTACCTGTCAGATGACTCAGTGATTAAACTGCCATATTACACCAGGGATGGTGAGGAGTACAGTGACTACAGATCCGCACCAGGTAATAGAGATGAACCCACCTCGGCTGGGCTTTGGAGAGGAGAGTTTCCCTCCTCATAGTGACGAGATGCAAGGGGAACAGTCTTCCTTTGATGGACCAGAGGCAACCCTTGTGTCCAGATGGGGTTTGTCCTTCTCCTTCTCTGGCTGTTCTGTGATGTCTCACATTGGGGCTGGTCTCTCTGTGTCCAGAATCACAAAAAGCACACAATGTTTTTAAAAATAACATCTGTAAAGCACAATATGTTGAAGTACTTTAGTAATGTTCAGTGGCATAAGAGTTGCTTTGAGATATGTAGTTTCCATCAGGAAATATTAAGATATATAAAATCATGTTTTGGTTTATAGGTATGTCAAAATGAAACATGGTCTTAGAGAAAAAATCTTTGAAAACAAGAAGTGACTGGTGCTTCTATTTAGCAATTCAGAAACTCTTGGTTATAAGGGATCTTAGATATTTCCCAGATCAACCCACTTACTGTGATTTCATCAGAGCCCCCCCTCACCTTGTCTCTCTTGGAACCCCCAGATCAGAGAACTGATATCCCTGCTGAAAATTACGATGATGCTGAAGAGGTACCAGTGCCTGGGGCTCCTCCTGCCTCTCAGAGGAGTGAGGAGAAAATGCCCCCAGAGAAGGAGGATGGAGTGAAGTCCTCCCAGAAAGGTGAGTGGGGTCAGGTGATTTACTATTTTTCCATCTGGAAAGGGTGAATTTGTGCTCCTCAATGCCAAGCCTCCCTAGAGATTCAAAATATAGGTAATCTCATACATTTGATAGCATCATCTTGACCATATGCCATCTTTAATGCTGTTAGATTCCTTGCAAGGAGTGAGGCATCACTCTACTTTTGGCATTTATGTCTCCCTAATGTGACTTAAACTTATCATTTTATATGTGATATACTTGCATTAAGATTTATAGGTTACAGAATTTCCTGGTGGTCCAGTGGTTAGGACTCTGTGCTTTTACTGCTAGGGCCCAGGTCCAGTCCTGGTCAAGGAACTAAGATCCCACAAGCATTGTGTCATGGCTGAAAGAGAAACTTACTGATTAATTGAGCATATTTATAAAGAAAACGAAGTGCCAAAGAATTGATGCTTTGGAACTGTGGTGTGGACTGCAAGGATATCAAACCAGTCATTCTTAATGGAAATCAGTTCTGAATATTCATTGGAAGGACTGAAGTTGAAGCTGAAGCTTCAGTACTTTGGCCATCTGATGTGAAGAACTGACTCATTGGAAAAGAACCTGATGCTGGAAAAGACTGAAGGCAGGAGGAGAAGGGGACAACAGAGGATGAGACGGTTGGATGACATCACCAACTCGATGGAGCTGAGTTTGAGTAAGCTCCGGGAGTTGGTGATGGACAGGGAAGCCTGGAGTGCTTGCGGTCCATTCAGTGGTAAAAAGTCAGCCACAAGTGAGTGGCTGAACTAAACTGATACATGAAAGGTAGAGACTTAAAAATATATATTGCAGTATTGAATTGGGTGAAACATTTTTATAATCTAAGATGAGCTCTGTTTATATGTTAACATTAACAAGTACAAAATCTATGATACTTGGTGACCTTAACATTAAGCCATGGTGGTGGATCATAGACTCGGCATTTGTGATCAGTTTGCTGGGATGGAAGAAGCACAAGCTGGAATCAAGATTGCTGGGAGAAATATTGATAACCTCAGATATGCAGATGACACCACCCTTATGGCAGAAAGTGAAGAAGAACTAAAGAGCCTCTTGATGAAAGCGAAAGTGGAGAGTGAAAAAGTTGGCTTAAAGCTTAACATTCAGAAAACTAAGATCATGGCATCAGGTCCCATCACTTCATGGGAAATAGATGGGGAAACAGTGGAAACAGTGTCAGACTTTATTTTTTTGGGCTCTAAAAATCACCACAGATGGTGATTGCAGCCGTGAAATTAAAAGACCCTTACTGCTTGGAAGGAAAGTTATGACCGACCTAGAAAGCACATTAAAAAGCAGAGACATTTACTTTGTCAACAAAGGTCCGTCTAGTCAAGGCTATGGTTTTTCCAGTAGTCATGTATGGATGTGAGAGTTGGACTGTGAAGAAAGCNAGATAGCATATTAAAAAGTAGAGACATTACTTTGCCAACAAAGGTCCATCTAGTCAAGACTGTCGTTTTTCCAGTAGTCATGTACGGATGTGAGAGTTGGACTATAAAGAAAGCTGAACACAAAAGAACTGATGTTTTTGAACTGTGGTGTTGGAGAAGACTCTTGAGAGTCCCTTGGACTGCAAGGAGATCCAACCAGTCCATCCTAAAGATTAGTCCTGGGTGTTCACTGGAAGGACTGATGCTGAAATTCCAATACTTTGGCCACCTCATGCGAAGAGTTGACTCATTGGAAAAGACTCTGATGCTGGGAGGGATTGGGGGCAGGAGGAGAAGGGGATGACCGAGGATGAGATGGCTGGATGGCATCACTGACTCGATGCACATGAGTCTGAGTGAACTCCAGGAGTTGGTGATGGACATGGAGGCCTGGCGTGCTGTGATTCATGGGGTCGCAGAGTCAGACACTACTGAGCGACTGAACTGAACTGAAGGTCTAATTTTCTCCAGTTATTTCAGTAACCAGGAGAAGAGACTCATTCACTAGAAAAGAATATTTCTCCATTTGAGGGCCTGTGTAGTTTCTGAGGAGGAGCCATCTATGGCTGTACCTGTGATACTATTTGTGAACATTTGGGATCAGAGGTCAAGTCAACTAAGAGCAGACTTGGGTTGTGAGTGAGGAATTCAGATTTTTCCTGTCTCCAGTCTCCTTATTATGAATTTGCATCTATCACCTGTGAAAGGAGAACATTTAAATTCCTTTTTATGATTCTTACTGTTGCTGGGCATCTCCTTGGTACTGTGTAGCCTGGAGGCAGGTCTTCCCAGAGCTCCTGTGTGAGCACAGATCTCCTGTGATGCAGAATTTCCATATGAGCTGAGGCCCCAGAAACCCCATGAACTGGATCTGAGAGGACAGCTTGGATCCATCCTCACTGTAACTGATGTGAAATAGCCTGAGCCTCCTGCCCACACCTGGGTCCCAGGGATGCTTTGTCATAAGCACTTGCTTAACTCCCTTCCACCAGAGGGCTCTGTCCTGTCCCCATGTCTCAGTTCTAATCAAACTTCTCTTTACTATTTCAGGCTCTTCTCTGAACTTCTCCAGAGAGGTGGCTGATCCTGGGGAAGGAGAAGAGAGCCCCTGGCTGCTCCAGGGGAAGAAAGGGGACCCTGGGTATGATGACGTTGAAATAAGTGCCCTGGGAACACCCCCAGTAATTTTCCCATGATCTTGTATTAAATATGAGATGAAGCCTCAGATATTTTAATTGCTTGTATTTCGGTAGAGCAGTGCTGACCTGTAACTGTTTTATATGAAAATTGCTCAAAATGAAATATTCTGAATAAAGTAACTTTTTGCTGTGTTGGTAATTTAGCAAGTTCCATGTCAAATGCTTTTAGAGGACTGGTCCTCAAACACCATTTTCCTTACAGGAAATACAAGATGAGTGGGCTGACCTGCTCTCTCACCTGTCTTAGAGACTAATGAGAGCACGATTTTACCCTGGATCACAAATGCTCCAAGTCACTCTTATTTAGAAAAGGATGTAAACTTGGTCCACATTCACACACTCCTTCCTAACAAGGTGAACTCATGAAGAAAAAAACCCATTCCTGAATTTTCCTGGATACTCTCCCTGAGATGTCATATCACCTGTTTGTAACCTGTTCTTGGGCACCAGACTGGGTGTGAGTTTCAAAGTGGAAGGTTGGCTGGTAGGAGAGAATGGATACAACTTTCCTTATCCTGCCTAAATGTTCACAGGCCAGTTCAAAATCTAACTGTACACAGCTACATCTTCCTTTTTCATCTCTCATTTATTCCTTAAGCAGATTACAGACACCTCTTTGCTTTTCTCCCCTGTGTAGTTGATTGTCCAATCTTTATAAATTCTTCTTTTCCTCTCCATTCTTTCCTACTATTTCTTCAGGATGCTGCTATTTCTTGTCTCTCTAATATCTCTCCTTCTAAGTGAATTATATGCTGCTGCTGCTAAGTCACTTCAGTCGTGTCCGATTCTGTGTGACCCCATAGACGGCAGCCCACCTGTCCCATCGCCTTATGTCCCCTCCTGTGCACCAGTGATTGTGTAAACAAACAGAAACCAGAAAGACCTTTCAATAAGGTTATATTCAAAGAAATATTTCTTTGTACGAGAAAAGCAATGGCACAGACGCACCGACAAATGGCACCTGAATTTGCCCTCAGGGTCCAGAAGAAACCAAGCTGTGGCTGGAGTGAAGCAGCAGAAAGGGTGTGCCCACCTGGATGAGCCAAGCACTAGGCAACACCCAGCCGCTGCTCTCATGTAGAGATGACCAGAGCTGGCCAGCCACGCAATTTCCCAAGAGAGGAAGAAACAGAGACTTTTGTGCACATTTCCCAATTCTTAAAAGCTGGCAACTATTAAAAAATTTTTGATTTGATTAAATGAACCAAATTTGGAAGGCAGATATGGTTCATGGGCTACCATTTTGCACCTACTCCTTTATATCTAACAGATTTTCTTGTTCGTACTTATGACACTAAGCGGTTCAAAATATTTACTGACTGAATGAAAAAATAACAGCAAATTAATATGGAGTTACAAATATACCTCTCCTCTTCCTCGTGTGCTACAAGCTACACAAATTAAAATGAAAACAAAAAGTTCCCTCTTTTCTCTCAAGTAATTTAGCTTCATAGAAACCGAAAGTAGAATGGTGGCTTGCCAGGGGCGTGGGGGGAGGGCTGGAAGGGGGGGATGTTTAACGGGGACAGAGATTCAGTTCCACAAGATGAAAAAGTTCTCGGATCTGTCAAAGCTATGTAAATAAAGTTAAGACAGCTGAAAAACAAGACACCTAAAAATGGTTAAGATGCCAAATCTTACGGGCATTTTCATCTCAATTTTTAAAAAGTTACCTCTTTTATTTTGAAATATGCCTGGCCCTTGATTTTCGCAGCGATGCTAAGAACTTTGGGATCAAAAACAAACTGAACAAAAGCTTTAAAATTAGACCAGAATATCAGCTGAGTGTTGCTTAAAGAGGCTACGATTTTCCATGCCATGTCAAAAGATTCTACGCAGAGTGATTCGGAGGTGGTCAGAAGCTGGTAGGGGAAAATAAAAAGAAAGAAACACATGATTATCACAATTTCAGAAACTGATGTCTGTTCCTATGGTTATTCTTCAATTTATGTCTCATTATATCTTACCTTGGGAACCAAAATTTTCATACAGTGGAACACAGGTAAGATTTGCTCAGAAGGAAGAACCGTGAGGGCCTCTAGTGCAGACTGCAAAGTCCGTACTGCCACTGGAACAGCAGGTAGAGTGGGTTCCAGAACTTCACCCTCTGAGGCAGGTGTAAGGGTGTGACGTTTTCTCAACAAGAAAGAGAGGCAGACCCACTGATCATGAATATATTGTGCAACTATTTTCCCCCATCCTTGGGAAGATGATGACTCTTCAAAAAAACTGAGACAAAAAAGTTAAGTCACAAACCCCATCCTTCCTAGGTCTGTCTCAACTTCTTTTGCATGTAGTAGTACACTATCCTTACAAGGGGAGAAATTAAACAGTCATTATTAAATTATTCTGTCTAGCAAAAAAACAAGGAAACAGCAGAAAACTCAGTTTCCTAACTACTCTGAAAGCAGGTGTTTTGACTCATTTTAAGTGATTCACTGAAAAGTAAATGCAGAAAAGTTAATGGGTTTCCAGTAATAGAGATAAATAATGTGATAATATATTATCATCTGAATGAAGCCTGTTCTCAAAGCTTAAATAATCCTTTAAGTAAGGGTGAACGACCACTAATTACCTCAATGACTGAGACAAAAGTGAATTTTTCAACATTAGCAAGAAGCAGCCTTTGGTGTGCATGCTGCTCCCCAAGTGGTGAACACACCTGCTCCCCTCCTCCGTGGGGGGCTTCTGCAGAGTCTGACTGAGCTGCAGTGATGAGATGAGCGTTTCTGGGGGGGCCACATCCATGGAGTCCAGCTGTAGCTCTGGCTTCTGGCTGAGGATCTCACACACCATGGCCAAGGCAGCCATGCTGACGGCTCTCTGAATCTGTCCACCCAGTGTGGGCTCCTGGGGAGGAAATGGGACAGCCTTTTGTAACCAGTAAGGACGGGAATTTCAGTCTGCCGGAATCTCATGCCCACCTTTTCTGCTTGGTGCCTGCTGCTGAATATCAGAGGAAAGAAAAGGAAATTCAACATACGTCACTTGGTTGTACCATTTCTGTACAAACTGGTGGTGAACGAACAAAGTGGTAATAAAAATTCAGCAGTGTGTGAACTGAGAACTTCCAGATATACAAGCTGGATTTAGAAAAAGCAGAGGAATCAAGAGACCAAATGACCAACATCTGCTGGATTATAGAAAAAACAAGGGAATTCCAGAAAAACATCTACTTCTGCTTCAGTGACTATGCTAAAGCCTTTGACTGTGTGGATCACAACAAATTGGAAAATTCTTCAAGAGATGGGAATACCAGACCACCTTTCCTGTCTCCCAAGAAACCTGTATGCAGGACAAGAAGCAACGATTAGAACCAGACATGGAACAACAGACTGGGTCAAAATTGGAAAAAGAGTACCTCAAGGCTGTATACTGTCATCCTGTTTATTTAACTTATAATGCAGAGTACATCATTCAAAATGCCAGGCTGGATGATTCACAAACTGGAATCAAGATTGCAGGGAGAAATAATAACAACCTCAGATATGCAGATGATATCACTTTAATGGCAGAAAGTGAAGAGAAACTAAAGAGCTTCTAGAAAAAGGTGAAAGAGAAGGGTGAAAAAGTTGGCTTAAAACCCAACGTTCAAAAAAATGAAAATCATGACATCCAGTGCCGTCACTTCATGGCAAATAGATGTGAAAAAAGTGGAAACAACGACAAATTTTATTTTCTTGGGCTCCAAAATCATTGCGGTCAGGGACTGCAGCCACAAAATGAAGACACGTGCTCTTTGGAAGGAAAGCTATGACAAACCTAGACAGCACATTAAAAAGCAGAGACACCACTTTGCTGACAAAGGTCCACACAGTCAAAGCTATGATTTTTTCCAGTAGTCATGTACAGATGTGATGGTTGGATCATAAAGAAGGCTGAGCGCCAAAGAACTGATGTTTTTGAATTGTAGTGCTGGAGAAGACTCTTGAGAAACACCAAGATCAAACTCTTGGACAGCAAGATCAAACCAGTCTAAAGGAAATCAACCCTGAATATTCACTGAAAGGACCGATGCTGAAGCTGAAGCTCTAATACTTTGCCCCCCTGATGCAAAGAGCCGACTCACTGGAAAAGACCCTGATGCTGAGAAAGACTGAAGGCAAGAGGAGAAGGGGACGACAGAGGATGAGATGGCTGGATGGCATCACTGACTCAATGGACATGAGTTTGAGCAAAGTCAGGGAGATGGTGAAGGATAGGGAAGCCTGGTGTACTGCAGTTCATGGCATCACAAAGAGTCAGACACAACTTAGTGACTGAACCCCAACAGCAAAACTTCAGTAATTCACACTAAATGACAATTTGGATATAACTTTCCTATGAGTGAGTCTTATTTCAACTGTTTGGCTGAACTAGAATTAAAAACAAAAGGTAGGGGGGGGACTTCCCCGGCTGTACAGCAGTTAAGATTCTGCATTCCCACTGTAGAGGGCACAGGGAACTAAGAACCTGCACGTAACCTGGTGCTGCCAAAAAAAAAAAGAGAGAGAGAGAGAGACATTCATTCATTTAAAAAGGAAAAAACAAGGTTCCTCGCACATCATACGCAATTCCTCCAGTCAGCTGTATTCTGCTTTAGGCAAGGTGACACAGCACAGCAGTTATTGAGAAGAGCTGGATTCATGAACCACACAGCCTAGGTCTGAACCCTGACTGTGCACTTACCACCAGCTGACTGTGGACACACACCACACCTTGGTTTACTCCGCTGAACAATGGCGACAGTAACAGAATCTACTTCACAGAATTATTGTGAAAATTAAATAAATTGGTTATTTCACATAAAGCACTTGGAACTCTACCTGTAGGAGCACAAAGGAAGGAGACCAAGATAGCCTGGCTTTGTACGTACAGACAGAAAATCAATCTCTAACCAGCAGTGCAGGCAAGAACCTGGACAGGTTCTGTGAGAGATCAAAGCTGTTCTCCCCAGTACTGTCCACCACTAACACCTCTACAGAAAGGAACCCTCTAGGGCAGTGGCACCCCACCCCAGTGCTCTTGCCTGGAAAATCCAGTGGACGGAGTAGCCTGGTGGGCTGCAGTCCATGGGGTCGCTAACAGTCGGACAGACTGAGCGACTTCACTTTCACTTTTGTTTTTCATGCATTGGAGAAGGAAATGGCAACCCACTCCAGTATTCTTGCCTGGAGAATCCCAGGGATGGGGGAGCCTGGTGGGCTGCCGTCTATGGGGTCACACAGAGTCGGACATGACTGAAGTGACTTAGCAGCAGCAGCAGTAGTACTTATTCCATCCCACACCTGCCCCTGCCACCCCCAAAGTAAACTGAGTATCTCTACAGATCACTTTTACTCAGCAACACCGCCAATACAGGAAATAAAATTCAGGGTTACTTTTGAGTTGCATAATATGGTCCCTATTAACCTTCATGTAATTCAGTGAATCACTAAAGAAAGCAAGCCAATCACTGAGGTCTGGTTCACGGTTCTGGTCCACATTCAGAACTCACAATGTCCCTTCATTACACTAATATGCAGTGGATAGGATACTGAAGGATTAATTAGTCCTCTTTATAATTTTCTTCTAGGACACTTCTTGAAAACTACTTCAAAAATTAGATTATTAAAGGAATTAAGGAGCTATTTTAATTAGCAGCCCAGACTGGATTATGATTCAGCTCAACTTTAAAAAACCCTTACCATGTGTTAATTGCAAAGAGCTAACATTTACTGATGACTTTCCATGTGCCAGGTACTGTTCTAAAGGTTTACCATTAATGAGCTAGCTTTAATTTTCACGTCAACCCTATAACCCTCATTTTGCAGGTGCAGTAAATGGAGCACAGAGAGGTTAAGTGAGTTCCCCAAGGTCACACAGCTAGTAAGGATAAAGCCAGGATTCATAACCAGGAAGTCTAACTCTAAAGCCTCTGCTCATAACCACTACACCTTATTATATCATATCATGTTAAGAAATGTCTTTAGGTACTGAAATCTAATGGAGAAGACATATACACACAAATTATTCCAAAAACAAGTAAAATGGAAATAAGCACAAAGATGAAGGCATAAAGAGCAATAGGTAAATGAAGGAAAGACTGAGACACCAATCCAAGGCCTTTAAGAGAAAATGTAATTTGAGCTGGGACATTAAGGATGGACCAGCTACTGGCAAGTGTATGTTGAAGGGACGGCATTCTTAGTGGAAGGGCCAAACTCAGGGGAGGCCTAGATGAGGCAGGATGCGGCGTGTGCTTGTGATCTGGGAAGCCCCGTGTGGTGGCCTAGCAGGAATGCAGCACAGGTGTCCTGTGGGGAGGAAGGGGAGAGGCTATGCACGACTAGGCTAGAAAATGAGGTAGAAGGCTAGGTCTGGAGGCTCCGACACCACACTGCTGAATTTGGACACCTTAAGTGTCCCTGACGGGTCCCTGGGTAAAAGACCTAGTGAAAATCCACTCTCTGTATCTATGATTTTAAAACTGACTGAAGTCACTTCATGGCAAACAGATGCGGAAACAATGGAAACAGTGAGAGACTTTATTTTTCTGGGCTCCAAAATTACTGCAGATGGTGATTGTAGCCATGAAATTAAAAGACGCTTACTCCTTGGAAGGGAAGTTATGACCAACCTAGATAGCATATTAAAAAGTAGAGACATTACTTTGCCAACAAAGGTCCATCTAGTCAAGACTGTCGTTTTTCCAGTAGTCATGTACGGATGTGAGAGTTGGACTATAAAGAAAGCTGAACACAAAAGAACTGATGTTTTTGAACTGTGGTGTTGGAGAAGACTCTTGAGAGTCCCTTGGACTGCAAGGAGATCCAACCAGTCCATCCTAAAGATTAGTCCTGGGTGTTCACTGGAAGGACTGATGCTGAAATTCCAATACTTTGGCCACCTCATGCGAAGAGTTGACTCATTGGAAAAGACTCTGATGCTGGGAGGGATTGGGGGCAGGAGGAGAAGGGGATGACCGAGGATGAGATGGCTGGATGGCATCACTGACTCGATGCACATGAGTCTGAGTGAACTCCAGGAGTTGGTGATGGACATGGAGGCCTGGCGTGCTGTGATTCATGGGGTCGCAGAGTCAGACACTACTGAGCGACTGAACTGAACTGAAGGTCTAATTTTCTCCAGTTATTTCAGTAACCAGGAGAAGAGACTCATTCACTAGAAAAGAATATTTCTCCATTTGAGGGCCTGTGTAGTTTCTGAGGAGGAGCCATCTATGGCTGTACCTGTGATACTATTTGTGAACATTTGGGATCAGAGGTCAAGTCAACTAAGAGCAGACTTGGGTTGTGAGTGAGGAATTCAGATTTTTCCTGTCTCCAGTCTCCTTATTATGAATTTGCATCTATCACCTGTGAAAGGAGAACATTTAAATTCCTTTTTATGATTCTTACTGTTGCTGGGCATCTCCTTGGTACTGTGTAGCCTGGAGGCAGGTCTTCCCAGAGCTCCTGTGTGAGCACAGATCTCCTGTGATGCAGAATTTCCATATGAGCTGAGGCCCCAGAAACCCCATGAACTGGATCTGAGAGGACAGCTTGGATCCATCCTCACTGTAACTGATGTGAAATAGCCTGAGCCTCCTGCCCACACCTGGGTCCCAGGGATGCTTTGTCATAAGCACTTGCTTAACTCCCTTCCACCAGAGGGCTCTGTCCTGTCCCCATGTCTCAGTTCTAATCAAACTTCTCTTTACTATTTCAGGCTCTTCTCTGAACTTCTCCAGAGAGGTGGCTGATCCTGGGGAAGGAGAAGAGAGCCCCTGGCTGCTCCAGGGGAAGAAAGGGGACCCTGGGTATGATGACGTTGAAATAAGTGCCCTGGGAACACCCCCAGTAATTTTCCCATGATCTTGTATTAAATATGAGATGAAGCCTCAGATATTTTAATTGCTTGTATTTCGGTAGAGCAGTGCTGACCTGTAACTGTTTTATATGAAAATTGCTCAAAATGAAATATTCTGAATAAAGTAACTTTTTGCTGTGTTGGTAATTTAGCAAGTTCCATGTCAAATGCTTTTAGAGGACTGGTCCTCAAACACCATTTTCCTTACAGGAAATACAAGATGAGTGGGCTGACCTGCTCTCTCACCTGTCTTAGAGACTAATGAGAGCACGATTTTACCCTGGATCACAAATGCTCCAAGTCACTCTTATTTAGAAAAGGATGTAAACTTGGTCCACATTCACACACTCCTTCCTAACAAGGTGAACTCATGAAGAAAAAAACCCATTCCTGAATTTTCCTGGATACTCTCCCTGAGATGTCATATCACCTGTTTGTAACCTGTTCTTGGGCACCAGACTGGGTGTGAGTTTCAAAGTGGAAGGTTGGCTGGTAGGAGAGAATGGATACAACTTTCCTTATCCTGCCTAAATGTTCACAGGCCAGTTCAAAATCTAACTGTACACAGCTACATCTTCCTTTTTCATCTCTCATTTATTCCTTAAGCAGATTACAGACACCTCTTTGCTTTTCTCCCCTGTGTAGTTGATTGTCCAATCTTTATAAATTCTTCTTTTCCTCTCCATTCTTTCCTACTATTTCTTCAGGATGCTGCTATTTCTTGTCTCTCTAATATCTCTCCTTCTAAGTGAATTATATGCTGCTGCTGCTAAGTCACTTCAGTCGTGTCCGATTCTGTGTGACCCCATAGACGGCAGCCCACCAGGCTCCCCTGTCCCTGGGATTCTCCAGGCAAGAACACTGGAGTGGGTTGCCATTTCCTTCTCCAATGCATGAAAGTGAAAAGTGAATTATATAAGCTCATACATATCTTCAAGTTGATGGAGGTCAAATTGATGCTCATCCACACCCTGTATTCAGGTGGGACAAGAGGGCAAAAGTGGAGACCTAGGCAGAGGGGATCCAGAAGGATGGATGTAGACAGAAAGATCAGGAACAGTTGGCTATTTATGTTTCAGAAATGTGGATGGAGGAGTCTGATTTAACTCATCTTTTAGAGGAAGAATTTCAGACCAATGGACTTCTTTGAAAACATCTATTTTCAGATGTTTCAAGATAGTTTCAAGGTTGTTTTAATCTGTTTACTACTGGAAATGTAATTGTGATCTTGCCATGATTCCTCAGGGTAAAGAGAGCTGTCATATAGGAGTGGCCAAGTAAAGATTACGTTTATATTACACTCCAACCCTCCCACCCCCACCCCTACCAACACCAATTCCATTCTGGAGATCATGGAGAAGCTGCTGAACTAATATAAGACCTGAGAGGGCTGGGCTGGTTGTGAGCTAGACCCACCCAGTTACTTGGTTGATGACTCTGGAAGGTTTCCATGGCTCCAAACTACATTCATGCTTGCAAGTTCATAGTTCTAGGCTGTGCTTGGGAATGGGAAGATGCCCAGGGCTTCTCCCAGGGAAGCTCACATGGCTATTCACCATTGCAAAGTAGTGAAATAAATGACTAATGATGAAATAAAGCATACACACCAAGAAACTCAGGGAACTCCAAGAAAACACAGATAAACTATTAAACAAATTCAGGAAGAAAACATATGAGCAAAATAAGATTAAAACATATTTCTCATCATCATTATTATTCTTTTAAATTTTTGGTTGCACTGGGTCTTTGTTACTGCACATGGGCTTTCTCTAGTTGCAGCAAGCAGACACTACTCTTATTTGTGGACAGCAGATTTCTCTATGCACGGGCTTCTCTTATTGTGGAGAACAAGCTCTAGGCACTCAGGCTTCAGGGGCTGCAGCAGGCCGCCTCCTATTTGTGGTTTGTGGGTCCTAGAGCTCAGGCTCAGTAATTGTTGAGCTAGGGTGAGTAACTCTGCAGAATAAATTCAGAATTTTTTTTTTTTACAGAGATAGAAATCATAAAAAAGGAAGTAAACAGGGAGTTTGCTGATGGTTTGGTGGTTAGGATTTGATGTATTTACTGCTGTGGTCTGGATTCAATCCTGGTAAGGAACTGAGATCCCGCAAGCTTTGCAGTGAGGCAAAGAGAATAAAGAAGGAACCAAACAAAAATGAACCAAACAAATTTAGTTGCTTAAGATTCAGTTCAGTTCAGTCCAGTGGTTCAGTCGTGTCCGACTCTTTGTAACCCCATGGACTGCAGCATACCAGGCTTCCCTGTCCTTCACCAACTCCTGGAGCTTGCTCAAACTCATGTNCAAATTTAGTTGCTTAAGATTCAGTTCAGTTCAGTCCAGTGGTTCAGTCGTGTCCGACTCTTTGTAACCCCATGGACTGCAGCATACCAGGCTTCCCTGTCCTTCACCAACTCCTGGAGCTTGCTCAAACTCATGTCCATTCAGTCAGTGATGCCACCCAACTATCTCATCCTCTGTCATCCCCTTCTTCTGCCCTCAATCTTTCCCAGCATCAGGGTCTTTTCCAATGAGTCAGTTCTTCACATTAGGTGGTCAAAATATTGGAGTTTCAGCTTCATTATCAGTCCTTCCAATGAATATTCAGGAATGATTTCCTTTAGGATGGACTGGTTGGATTGAAATGCAGCAAAATGAAAAATGCTACAGAGAGCATCAACAACAGCAGAAGACTTTCTAACTTAAAAGGCAGGACCATTGAGGTAATCTAGCCAGGGGACAAAAAAGAAAATTATTGAACAAGTGTGAAAGAATCTGTGTGAAAACTATGGGGTGACATTCACAGAAACAACCTGCACATTATTGGAGTCCCAGAAGGAGAAGAGAGGGAGAAAGGGACAGAGACTGTACTTAAAGAAATACCCGATAAGTCTCAAATCTGATGAGATTTAGACATCCAAGTTCATATAGCTAATAGGTCACTCCTCAGATTTCATTCAAAATGATTATCCCCAAAACACATTGCTTGTAATCAAGAAAAAGAGAGAATTCTATAAGCAGCAAGAGAAAAGTAAATGCTCACAAAAAAGAAATTCCCTTAAAAATATCAGTGGACTTTTTAGAAGAAACCTGACAGGCCAAGAGACAAAGGGATGATGTATTCAAACTTATGAAAAAAAGCCTACCAACCAAGAACATGTTTTCTTAGGAAGGTTGTTTTTCATAAATGAAGATGATATAAAGACTTTCCCAATTGCAGGAATTCACCAACATTAGGCTTGGCTTACAAAATTGCTAAGGGGAGTTCTTCAAACTAAATGAAGGATGCCAATTTTTATATGAAAGAGGTGAAAATATATAACAGACTTGTAAATGTAAATTGGATCCAATTCAGCACATTCTAACACTGTAGTATGGTAGTGTGCTAACCAGTGAGCTCTACTCTAAAGGAAGTATTAAAACAGCTATAGAGAAAAATATTTTGTTAGTGGATATACAATATAAAAATAAGTAAATTCTGACATCAAAAACAAAAAGTGTAGAAGGGGATAAAAAGGTAGAGCTTTTATATGTCATGGAAATTAATTTGTTATCAGTGTGGTATATATATATATATTGTTATCTCTGTAAGACGTTTCATGTGAGCCATTAGGCAACAAAAATGTAAAAAGCTACAGTAGGTTCACAAAAAGTAAAGAGAAGGGAATCAAAGTGCAACATTATCCAAAATTATCAGTTCACAATTCTAACTGTTGTGTAGAACAGTTGAACTGTCCCAGTCTTCACATCATCTTTCAAGATTAGCCCCAGAGAACTCTCTTTTGCAAAGTGAAAGGCTAATTAAGCTGTTTGTTATTTTAAGCCAAAGAACTCTTTCTACACCTCATCTCCTTTCTTATATCATATAGATGGTGTAACTGTACATTTTTAATCCCCAATTTTCTTTCTGTGATATTGCTGTGTGATTTTAATTAAAAAACTATCAATGATAAATCATATGAATGAATATCCTGTTTCCTCAATTGCATTTGATTAAGACTTAGTAAGAATCCACATGTTAGTATGTTGTGGTTTATCTCATGTATCCTTAGAGATAGAGATTTGTGGTGTTAGTTGTGATGTATTTGTTGGTGATAAGCTGCTTGCTTTTGAAGATCAAATTTTGCCTTGCTAATTGCTGAAAACATTTGCCTTTAAAACAAAAATATTAGCTAAATGATGTTTTCAGAAACATGTCTTTATATTTAAGACAATTTCTCTTCAACATTTAGTACAATGCCACTCAGCCATTGAATAAGTATTAGCTGAGCATCTATTAAGTTATAAAGAGGGGAAATAACAGAGCTTATACACAGGCACAGGCCTCACTTCAATCCTGGGCCCTGACAAGGCCTCAGAAGATGACTGCAGACTGCAGGAGCCTTGGTTATCATGCCCAGATTGGGAAGCATTCGATGACAAGGAAAAGAGAATCTGTTTACAGAGTCTTTGATGTTAAAGGAGGAACACATTTTGCTGTATTTCCAGTGTTCTGAGGCTGGTCTGCAGGCAGGACTCAGCTGCACCAAAGCTCCACATGCAATGGAGCCTCAGTTCATAGACTTTGAGTCTGAGCAATCACTCAGTTTTGAACAATGAGTGCCACCCCAGAGGCACTAACCTTAGGTTGCAGTGGTTTAAGAATCACCACCCACAAGAACTCAATAGCTCTGCAGTTGGTAATTACATCAGCTCTGAGCAGAAGTGGCTTAATAACGAAGTTAATGAAGCATGTTCTTCAGAGCCTCTCCTTGCACCAGCCCCTTCCAAGTCCCGAGGGGGCCCTAGGGCTGTGGTTGAAACAGAGAGGACTCTACGATCCTTGCCCCTCACTTGTCTTCTGCCTGCCTTTTGCCTGTGGAAAACTTTAGTCAAAGAATACTTTTAACAGGAGAAGCAAGAAACGTGGAAACAAAGGAAGACATTCAGAGGATATTAAATAATAATAATGTAGTCATTAAGCACAGTAAGGACCTTTAGTTCTTTCTCAAGGGTTATGGATGATTTAAGAATCACCACCACAAGAACTCAATAGCTCTGCAGTTGGTAATTACATCAGCTCTGAGCAGAGGTGGCTTAATAACGAAGTTAATGAAGCGTGTTCTTCAGAGCCTCTCCTTGCTCCAGCCCCTTCCAAGTCCCGAGGGAGCCCTAGGGCTGTGGTTGAAACAGAGAGGACTCTACGATCCTTGCCCCTCACCATGTCTTCTGCCTGCCTTTTGCCTGTGGAAAACTTTAGTCAAAGAATACATTTAATTGGAGAAGCGAGAAACGTGGAAACAAAGGAAAACATTCAGAGGAGACTAAATAATAATAATGTAGTCATTAAGCACAGTAAGGACCTTTAGTTCTTTCTCAAGGGTTATGGATGATATTCTGAGCCATGTCCTGGGAGCTGTCTTATAGATACAAAACCCCAGGTGGAGCAGTGACTACATGATGACCACACTGTACCCAGGACTTGAGCCTCCACAGTTCTGAGAACTGACCACAAAGACGTAGCAACAAGTCCACCCCAGCACTAAAGATTAACTGTACCTAAAACAACCCATGGGTGTTTTGGATGGCATCACCGACTCAATGGACATGAGTATGAGCAAGCTCTGGGAGTGGGTGATGGACTGGAAAGCCTGGTGTGCTGCAGCCCCTGGGGTCGCAAAGAGTCGGACTCGACTGAGCCACTGAACTGAACTGAAAACAATCAAGATGATGCTAATCAGACCAGTGATGACCAATNGCATCACCGACTCAATGGACATGAGTATGAGCAAGCTCTGGGAGTGGGTGATGGACTGGAAAGCCTGGTGTGCTGCAGCCCCTGGGGTCGCAAAGAGTCGGACTCGACTGAGCCACTGAACTGAACTGAAAACAATCAAGATGATGCTAATCAGACCAGTGATGACCAATCTGAAGATGACTGCTAGAGACGACTGTGCTGTTACTGCATATAACCTCCCCCCACCCCAGCTCTGTCTATAGAGGCTCTCACCCTCTTCTTGTCATGGGGTGGGCGGAATCGGCCCTTGTACAGATGTCCACCACCCTCCCGACCAGGTGCCGGCATCTGAGATAAAACAAACTTTCCTTTCCACAAGTCTGGCCTGTATACTGGCTTTTGAGTGGTTAGCAGCTAGACCCCTCACATATATCTTTCGGTTACATAGTCACAGGGAGATAGGTTTTGAACGTGCCATTTTCTTCATTTGAGGGAAAAAAATTCAGCAAAATTATTTCTTACCCAAAGGTGAAGAATTTAATTAACTACATGGAGAACTAAATCTAGGAATCAGATTTGTTCTGGAAATCAAGAAGAAACAGAAGAGGTTTGGAAAGTACATGCTGCTTTTTCATTAGTACAGGATAGGTGGAATGTAAAAATAAGATCAAAAATGATGAACTGTCTAACTCAGAGCAAAGGAGAGCTGTTTCAGGATGAAGGTCAAGATGCTCAGAGACAAAAATGGGGAAATGAAAGCATAACAGTCAGCACAGACTGAGGTAAAGGGAAGAGGGGCTGCACCAGCTGTGGACGCTCTAAAACAGAAGTTTAGATCTCGTTGTTGGTCAGTCAGTAATGGTGGCTAGGAATCAACCAAGCCCCAAAGAGGAATCAAGGTGAGACCTGAGGGAGCAGCTTGGGGTGAAGACACAGAAGGAAGAGGAGATCCCGGAAAGTACCTGCTTCATGGGACAGATTCTGTCTTCCTCTCAAGTCTTTAGAACAGGCTCTGTTCTGATGCTGGAACAACTGACTCCCAAGTCTCAGAAGGAACACACACCCGCATACACACATTCATAACCAACCTGCAAACGTGCTGTGGGCAGTGAGGCTCCACAGGCTCACACGTGTACCACGTGGAACACGCAGCTTCTGGGGTAGGAGCGAGAGAAACTAGAGAGTCGCATGGGGTTTCCATGCCTCTGCTCAGAAGTCACACAGGTGGCAACACCCACGTTTCATTGGCCAGAATGAGCCACTGGGAGATAGAAAAACAGCAATTTGATGAATATTACTATTGATGCCACATCCTTGATAGCAATGCTGTCAGTATTTTTTTTTTTTCTTGCCTTGGTGAAGTTTCTGTGGTACAATTTTGTGCAGAAATTAAATGTCATTAGACCGTCCCCAGAATGGGATTTGAAGAAGACCTTCTGTATGTGGTTCCTCGTCTGGTGTGTCTCTGGCTCCTTACTCCACTTCTGTCTGTGCTGAGTGGGAGTAGTCAGATTTGTGTCTCCCCTACCCCCACTACCCTCCCCACTCAGTATCACTAACTGCAGGGTGATTTTCAGCATTTGTTTATGCATACATTTCTTTATTTATCCACTATTTGTTAAGCTCTCTATGTGTCTTTACTTGACTTTAAAGAGATATTGAAGAGTAAGACACAGTACTTCCTCTCAAGAAGTCCCCACTTTAGAGACAGTGAGCAAGGTTTTACAGGTTAAATAAACACAGCAGTAATTTTGAGCTGGAGGAGTCAGAAAGAGTTCACAGATATGACAACTCTGTGCTTTTAAATACAAGAGAAGATTTATGAATTTTCTTTCTGTAATGGGCTTAAAAATGTGTCCTCTAGAATTGAAATATATATAAACATAATATTCTCTATTTTTATCACTGATTTCATCTTGTGCACTAGCAAGGGATGTTTGTGTGGACTGAAAGTTCCATAAAGTTAGCACAGACTCTCCCATTTAAAATTTATCCCTCAACTTAGCTCGGGTTCATGGTAATAACTGTCTTGTCATTTCTAGTTCAAGCTCCCTGCTGAGATCTGTTTTCCTCTATTTCAAGAAGCGTCTTCTTGTCTCTCCTCCCACAGATGGTGTCTGGGGTGGGAAGGCTTCTTCCTTTCCAACAGCAGCAGGGAAGGACCCTTTGTCTGCATGCTCTCTACTTAGAATCTGCTTGTCTTTGATTTATTAGCTTTGATCCGCTCTTGTCTCTGGTATCTGATGTTGCACTATGGAGGAATGAATGAGGCCAATTCAGTGCCACACGCTTTGTTTGATGTTTCTGGTTATAGACTGTAAAGGGCTGAACAGAGATGATGGGCTAGACCTCAGCCAGCTCATGACCTTGCTCTTTCCTTCACGCTCTTGTGATGAAGTGGTCTTTGGTAAAGGAGTCTTTACTAACCTTGGTCCCATTCATGCAAGGAACGCAGATGGTGAAGGGGGTCTCCAACGCTTTGGTGTAACAACTCATTTAATAATTTTCCTTTAGAGTTGTATACCTCTTTTTTTAATTTAAAAATATTTTGTATTTTAGTCTGTCTGATTGGTCCTGAGGAAATTTTCCTCAAGCAAGCAGGTTCAATTATTAACTTTCCCAGCAAAGTGATTACTGAACCTCTGAAATCACCATATTCTCATGGTGATTTGGGAATAATAATGCTACATGTTGTATTGCTTTGGAATCCATAAGGACAAATAGTTAGCCTAAGTAAAAGAACAAGATTCTTTCTGCTCTTTACTTCTGTACTTCTAATTCGACATGGAAGATGTTTAAATTTTTTTTACAACAAAATTTCTTCCTGTTACAGTTGTGTGTGGTTTGAATTGAAAATGTGCCAAATGATAAATACATAAACATCCTGACCACTTGGCCATATCTGATTAAGACCAGAACAGGAGGCTTCATGGTCTTCACTGTCAGTGTTCTGTGGTTTGTCTTCTTTATCTTCAGATATAGAGAGAAATTTGCAGCGTTTACACATGTTTAGAGCTGGCTCTCTCAGCACTGCTCTTGTCCTGGGCCTAGGTTGTTTCTAGTCATTGCAATTTACTGCATTCATTGCAGAAAGGTATTGAAGTGAACCATATATGCTGCTGCTAAGTCACTTCAGTCGTGTTCAACTCTGTGTGACCCCATAGACGGCAGCCCACCAGGCTCCCCCATCCCTGGGATTCTCCAGGCAAGAACACTGGAGTGGGTTGCCATTTCCTTCTCCAATGCATGAAAGAGAAAAGTGAAAGTGAAGTCGCTCAGTCTGTCCGACTGTTAGCGACCCCATGGACTGCAGCCCACCAGGCTACTCCGTCCATTGGATTTTCCAGGCAAGAGTACTGGGGTGGGGTGCCATTGCCTTCCCCGGAACCATATATAGCTCATACCATTTAACGGTGTTGAAATATCATTAAAACAAATGGTGCCGCTTGCACTGTGCTGTTGCATCCTCATAACAAGTTAAATTATTTCTCAAAAGATTTCTTTTTTGATTGAAATGATTTGTGTAAAATACCAGGCTGACATTCATTCATTCAGGTATACAAGAGACATCATTACGATTTTTAGTTACCCAAGCATTGGGGATATGGAGGTGAATTGGACACAAAATGTTTTACCAAGTACATTCGAGTTTATAAAGTAAAATGATTAAGTAAACAACTTAATTCACAAAAGCTCAGCAATGGTAAGGTCGAGATGCTTGAGCAGTTACATGGGGCACAGAAAGAAGGAGTGATGTGTGGAAGACTCACAACTCTGATTGGCACCAATGACCATCACAGCATGTGGTTCCTGGGAGAGTTCTGACAGCCTCGGTCAAGGCTCCAGGTAACAGAATGGAATTCCTATTCTAGAGTCCTGGGGTTCCTGGGGTGAGACGGTGGGAGATGCCCTAACACTGCTTCTCTACTACTACATGTGTGTGTGTGTGTGTGTGTGTGTGTGTGTGTGTGTTAGTCGCTCAGCTGTGACCAACTCATTGCGACTCCATGGACTGCAGCCCCTCCAGGCTCCTCTGTCCTTGGGATTTTCCAGGAAAGAATACTGAAGTGGGTTGTCATTTCCTTCTCCAGAGAATCTTCTTGACCCAGGGATCGAACTCAGATCTCCTGCACTGCAGGAGATCTTTATCATCTGAGCCATCAGGAAAGCAGGTTAACAGTAGTACTACTATGTGCTACTGCTATTGCCTGGAAAGTTCCGTGGACGGAGGAACCTGGCATGGGTTCGCAAGGTGTTGGCCACGACTGAGCACATCAGCATCAGCACGTGTACTACTGTTAACTAGTGTTGTCATATCACATACTCATGCCAACTCACTTAATCCTCACCAAAATCAGTCATCTTGGTGGGATCATAACCCTCCTTTTACTAATCAGAGAGTGTAGGAACCCTGTTCAAGGCCCACACTTGGCATGTGGCTAAACCGTGAGTCAAGACCGGGCAGTCTGGCTCCTGAGCCTGTTTTCCTGACCCCTGTACTGCACTCTCTCATGTTCATTGTGGACACAGCTGGGTTAGTGTCCTCCCTAAAACTTTCCTCCTTCAAACCTTTGATGAGATTGGATACTGAGATTTCTTTCTGTGTCAGAAAGATGTAGCTTCATCCAAGGATGAGTTGGTCCATGTTGACCCTGCACCCCCAGCTCTGGGGTAGAGGGTGCTGTGGGGACAGGCTGCCAGCCCTGAGTTTGCCACTCCTTATAGCCCATCCCTTTCTATAAAGTGTCTGGAGACCTGTGCGATCTACATCCCAAGTTGAGACCATGTGTACCCGGTTCACTAAACACATTCCTGTGTCATCCTGTGGGAGGGATACTGGACCCCAGGAAGCATGTCCTATGTTCTAGGTGTCTGGCTGATGGTTTCTGGTGATGGTGTAGAGTCCATAACTGGGTAAGGAATGATGACTCTAGGCCCAGAGGAAGTAGAGCATCAATTTCAAGTGACTGAGCAGATCCTGGTCTTACTTCAGCAACTGAGTTTAAATTTTGATTTTGATATTTATAATCAGTTTTTACGATTAATCTGTTAAAGGTCCAGATATAGAAGGAGATGGAGTCAGGTAGAGTCATGAGGCTTGAGAGTGAGAGGACCAGATGACAAGAAGTGATTCTTGCATAAATAATGGGTAAATATTAGCCTATTTTTGGAAAAGACTCTGATGCTGGGAGGGATTGGGGGCAGGGGGAGAAGGGGACGACCGAGGATGAGATGGCTGGATGGCATCACAGACTCGATGGATGTGAGTCTGAGTGAACTCTGGGAGTTGGTGATGGACAGGGAGGCCTGGCGTGGTGCGATTCATGGGGTCGCAAAGAGTCGGACATGACTGAGCGACTGAACTGAACTGAACTAGCCTATTTAGAGGAAGAAAAGCATGTGTTCAACTGTCTCTTCTCCCAAGTCTCAGTAGGAAGGACGGAGAAGTTGTGTCTGCTGACGGGGATGAGGGGTCCCTCGGTGGGGGATGTGGCGGGCCTGTGGACTAACCTGCAGCTGCCCTCAGTGCTGGCCCTACTGAGACCTTAAGAGGGGCCGTGGGTGGCTCTTGAAACCGTCTCTGAGCTCCGGTGGGGACTCTGGGGCCTGTGTGTAACAGATGCTTCCTTCCACGTCCATGCTGAAAAGATGGAGTCAGGGTGAGGGGACCTCAGCGTGGGCTTGTGTGGACCACAGGGCTGCATCATGGGAATCTTGAGCCGGAGGGGGCCTGAGGAAAGGGGGCAGCACATTAGTGACCTTGAATTTCGATGGGGAGCTCTATCTTGCATCCCTTATGGCCCTTCTCAGTCTCTCTTTTCATCCCTGGGCTACCTTCTGGGGGAGCATCTGGGAGCTTCTCTGATGAGTGGAAACAGAACAAGGCAGCAGTGGCTACACTGGACATCATCCCTTCTGCCTGGATCTGTCCCCTCAACCCACCTGGGCTTCCATTCTTGCCGCCACCTTTCCTCTTAAATGCAGAACAGAGGAGGTGGGTTTATTGGTGGTTTCAGGCAGCATGAACCCCTTTCTCGTCTCTGCTTCACTCACTCTTTCTTTGCCCCTCACCTGCAGCTATCATGTAGCAGACTTTCTATTTCCCCATCTCTCTGGAGCTTTTCCCTTAAATTATATTTTGCGTCTTCTTTAGTTATGGTTTAAAATACAAATGTATCCTGCTTCTTATCAAACCATACTCTCAGCATATAAAGGGGGTACATGTGAGGTTTAGAAAACTTTAGTCTTTCTAAAGTATAGTTTTCTTGTTTTTGTTGTTTCGTTACTTAATCATGCCTAACTCATTTCGACACGGTGGACTGTAGCTGGCCAGGCCATTGTGTCCGCAGAATTCTCCAGGCAAGAATACTGGAGTGGGTTGCCATTTCCTTCTCCAGGGGATCTTCCCGACCCGATCTACCCAGGGATCAAATCCACGCCTCTTGCTTTGTGGGCAGATTCTTTCCTGCTGAGCCATCAGTGAAGCCCCGTGTTTTCTTCTAGAGATCCCTGCTCCTGTTTGGGTGGGCTGGAGTTGAATGATGACTCCTACTTACCCTTGTTTCCTTTAGTAGCATCTCTTTCTCTCTGCCAGCATCCTTTAGTGACTAGCTGAAAGAGATACTTCACATGAAATGAAACGCAATAGAGGGAAGGGATTTAACACATCTCAGTGTCCCTATAGGGAACCTGCCTGCCAGTGCAGGAGGAGCAGATTTGGCCCTTGAGTCAGAAAGATCCCTTTAGAAGGAAATGGCAACCCCCTCCAGTATTCTTGCCTGGGAAATCCACTGGACAGAGGAGGCTGGCAAGCTGCAGTCCATGGGTTGCAAAGAGTGAGACACAACTGAGCATGTGGGCACTTGCTTCAGGACCCAGTCTCCAGATCATTCTGAGAAGGGGGAAAACCCTGCAATCTCATCCTCCCAACCTGATGGGTCTCACTTCATGCCTTCACAATCACCTGTGAATTCCTGTACTCCTGGTCCTCACTTTCTGCTGACCTGATAAATACACTTATATTTCAAGGTGTGCTTCTCAAAAACATTTATATGCATATATATACACATACCTATGCACATATTGATTTTCAATTTACAGTAATTCACTGAACAGAAAATTTATGCTTTGGGCACTTTTTTTTGTATGTATGCTATACACCAAATTAAAAAGCCAAAAAAAAAAAAAAAAAAGACTTACTGTAGTTCTCTGCTTCCACCCTGAGCTCAGTGACAGGGAAGATCAATACTCGATTCTACAAAAGTGATTCTCCACGGGTCAACAGATCCCACACCCAGACCCTGTGAGATCTCACAGTCTTCAGATATTGACCAGGGTGATCAGGGGAGAGAAAGGCACTCATGATTTTTGAAGAACTGTTTCTACCCCAGTCCCAGTGGTGGGACTCAGCTCTTAGGATTATAGAAGCAGGAGGTCAAAGGACCGTGTTGCTCATATAAGGAGATGTGGAAAATTCAGAAGCTCATTGGTGTCTGAGCTTCAGAAAGTGGCAGATGCAGCCTCCGATAGTGCCTGAAATGGTGAGAGGTGTCGCTATTGGCTCTCAGGAGGGAGGGTGTAAGGGGTGGTCTATATAGACCCCGGTCGGCACCCTGATGCCCCCTCATAGGCTGATCCTGCAGCTGGGACTGTGACCTTGAGAACGTGGGGTCAGGATGACTCTGGGCAGACACCTCTCCCTGCGGGGACTCTGTGTCCTCCTCCTCGGCACTGTGATGGATGGTCAAGGTAAGAGCTGCCCCTCTGCCCTGGGTCCACACCAGGCAGGTGTCTGGAGTTCTGGAGCTGAGCCTCAGTGTGTCTGACCAAAAAAGAACCATGCTGATGTGAATACTGGTCCCTCTCTTATGGGGGGGCCCACTGGTTGTAGCGGCAGATTTTACAGAGCAGTGAGGTTTGGTCTGGACCGAGCTGGGTCAGCCTGAGTCCCCTCCACTGTCTCCCTTGTTCTCAGGGAGCTTCTAGGAGTCCCAGTGGCTCCCAGTGTGTGGAAGGTCCAGCAACTGACCCCAGCGGGGACTCTGGGCTGTTCCACACGCTCCACGTGCCTGGTGTGTGAGCACTGCCCCTGGGTCTCCATGTTTCCTGTGTCTTTGCTCCTGTAGGCAGGCTCCTGTGTATGTGTATGTGTGCAGGTGAGGAGTGTGTGAGGTGTGTGTATGTGAGGTTATGAAGAGTGTGTGTGTGTTAGTGTGTGAAGGTGTGTATGTGTGAGGGTGTATCTGGGTGTGAAGAGTGTATGTGTTTGTGGAGTGTGTGAGGAGTGTGCAAGTGATGTATTAAGGTGTCTGAGGAGTATGTGTGGGTGACTGTGGGTGAGTGAGGGTGAGTGAGGAGTGTGTGAGGGTGTGTGAGGCTGTGTGTGTGTTGGGGGGGGATGTGTGAGCATGTGTGTGTGTGTGTGTGTGTGAGGGGAGGTGGATCCTGTCTGTGTGAGAGGAACAGAGCTGCTGAGCAGGGACAGAGTCCACTGGTCTGTGAAGCACACAGGGTGTCCACAGGGCTGGGTGTCATGGCCGCTGCATGTAACCAGATCAGAGATAATCGTACACCTGCCTGCCTCTCTCTGGCTCCTCTCCCCCATCTCTCAGCTCCCCTCTGCTTGTTTTCATGTCTGCTCAGCACTGGGCTCTGTGAGAGGCTCTGCCTGCTGGCCTCACCTGTTCCCACCAGGTGTCCATTAGGGAGNAGATAATCGTACACCTGCCTGCCTCTCTCTGGCTCCTCTCCCCCATCTCTCAGCTCCCCTCTGCTTGTTTTCATGTCTGCTCAGCACTGGGCTCTGTGAGAGGCTCTGCCTGCTGGCCTCACCTGTTCCCACCAGGTGTCCATTAGGGAGCAGAGAAGCCCGCATCCAGGAGAGGGGCCCTCTTGTCTGTTTAGTTCAGTTCATTTCAGTCCCTCACTGGTGTCTGACTCTGTGATCCCATGGACCGCAGCACACCAGGCCTCTCTGTCCATTGCCAACTCCCAGAGTCCACCCAAACTCATGTCCATTGAGTCGGTGACACCATCCAACCATCTCATCCTCCGTCATCCCCTTCTCCTCCCACCTTCTCTCTTTCCCAGCTTCAGGGTCTTTTCAGACGTGCCAGCTCTTCACATAAGGTGGCCAAAGTACTGGAGTTCCAGCTTCCACATCAGTCCTTCCAATGAACGACTTGTCCCTCTGTTTGTAAGGATCAGTTGATGTGCAGCCCCACGTGTATAAGTTCCCGAGTCCCTGCCCTGGTCCCCGTGACTCATTTCCCGATGTACTGGGGGCCTGGGACGGTCCTTTCCCCTCCCAGGAGCTGCTGTGACTCTGTAGGGAGCTCTTTCTCCATGCCCTCTCCTGTCCCTCCCTGGAGCTGCTCTCCCCTGAGTGAGGGTGGAGTGTGTCACCAATCCTTCCTCATGGTCTGCAAGGTTTCTTTGGACAAATCCGCTGATCTTATGGGAGTCCTCTTGGGTGACAGAATTTTTTTCTTCTCTTTAGACTTTTAGAATTCTCTCTTTCTCTTTGCATTTGAACAGTTTACTCTGTGAGTCTTGGAGAAGGTTGTTTTGGATTGAAATTTTGGGGTGATTTATTAGCTTCTTGAACTGAGATGTCCAGATCTTTCCCCAGGTTTGGAAATTCGCAGCCTGTCTTTCTTTCTGTTTTAATTATCTACTTTTGGCTGTGCTAGGTCTCCTCGCTGCAGTGCACAGGCTTCTCACTGCAGGGGCTTCTCTTGGTGCAGAACACAGGCTCTGGGTGCACACGTTTCAGCAGCTGTGGCACGCTGGCTTAGTTGCTCTGCCGCATGTGGAATCTTCCTGGACCAGGGACTGAACCCATGTCCCCTGCATTGGCAGGTGGATTCTTAACCACTGCACCACCAGGGAAGTCCTCAGCCCTTAATTCTTTTCTCCTTCACTTCTTCTGCTATGACTCCAGTCCATACATTGTTTCTCTTTATGGCGTCCACTGGCTTTCTATATTCCTTTCATTCTCTTTTGGCTCCTTGATTTGGATGCTTCCAACTAATCTTTCTTCTAACACATTGATTCTTTTTTCTTTTTCTTTCCCTTGGTAAATTCTGTTGTTGAGTCTCTGTGTTGAATTCTTCAGTTTATTCATTGTATTGTGCATGTTAAGTTGCCTCAGTCATGTCTGACTCTTTGTGACCCTACGGACTGTAGCCCACCAGGCTCCTCTGTCCATAGGATTCTCCAGGCAAGAATGCTGAAGTGGGTTGCCATGTATTCCTCCAGGGGATCTTCCAGACCCAGGGATCGAACCCGAGTCTCTTACATTTCCTGCAGTGGCAGACAGGTTCTTTACCACTAGCACCACCTGGGAAGCCCATTCATTTATTATTCAGCTTCAAAATATCTGGTTGAAGAATTGAAGAAGTGAAAGTCACTCAGTCATGTCTGACTCTTTGCACACAGTCCATGGACTTCTCCAGGCCTTACTGGAGTGGGTAGTCTTTCCCTTCTCCAGGGGGTCTTCCCAACCCAAAGATCAAACCCAGGTCCTCAGCATTGCAGACTGATTGTTTACCAGCTGAGCCATAAGAGAAGACCAAGATACTGGAGTGTGTAGCCTATTCCTTCTCCAGCAGATATTCCTGATGCAGGAATTGAACTGGGGTCTCCTGCATTGCAGGTGGATTCTTTACCAACTGAGCCATCAGAGAATCGCAAAATAGCTGGTTAGTTCTTTTACTTTTTTTTTTAAATAGTCTTTTGATGCTGGGAAAGATTGAAGGTGGGAAGAGAAGGGGACGACAGAGGATGAGATGCTTGCATGGCATCACTGACTGAATGGATATGAGTCTGAGTAAACTCCAGGTGTTGGTGATGAACAGGGAGGCCTGGCATACTGTAGTCCATGGCGTCTCAAAGAATCAGACATGACTGAGCGACTGAACTGAACTGAACACTCGTAATGTCTCCATCTATGATGTTCCTACTAATGAACTCCTTTTTATATGCAGAAACCAGAGTCATCTTATGACTTAGTCGCTAAAGTGACATCTGATCACTTTCGTCAAATTCCATTTGTTAGATGCATGTTACAGGTACACTGGAGTCTGGAATTACACAAAGACATGAACACCAGATGGCAGGAATAACCAGGACATTTTAGAGCCTGTTACCTAGCCCTCTGTTCCTAGGCTGGATGAGATGCTCCCTATGGACAGGGAAAGAGAGGGAGGATTCCTCCCTGGATCCCAGGCCATGAGCTGTAACTGAAATGGGAAGCCGGGCCCTAGGAGCCTTGGGCACATCTACAGGGAGGGCAGCATCCAGAGTCTCTGAAGGCCTGCCCCCGTGGTGTCCCTGGAGCTGGTTCTACAGGCTCCTGAGAAATACCTGGTACCTCCCTTCCTGCTCCGTGTTCAGTGATGGCACATTGGGGTCTTAGAGTTGGCCATGGTGGGAATGCTTATACCACAGAGGTCAGGAAATACTATATCCCATGCACTGTTTTGCTCCTCTGAGAACGAATGTTTCAAATATTATACCACTCTAACTCTCCTAAAATCTTTCCTGTGTCATGTGTCTCTTCTGCAGTACTGGAGCTGAGGCTGATGGATGGAGCCCACCGCTGCGAGGGGAGAGTGGAAGTGAAGCACCAGGGAGAATGGGGCACAGTGGATGATCTGGAGTGGAGCTTGAAGGATGCATCTGTGGTGTGCAGACAGCTGGGGTGTGGAGCTGCCATTGGTATTCCTAGACAGGCTTATTTTGGACCAGGAGTTGGCCCCATTTGGCTTTTGTATACTTCATGTGAAGGGGTAGAGTCAACTGTCAGTGACTGTAGGCATTCTACTATTAAAGACTATCATAATGATAGCTCTTCCCACGACTGGGATGCTGGAGTAGTCTGCTCAGGTAAGTCCTGTCTGGTCTGTGTTGGGATCTCTAGCAGGAAAAGCCTCTGTTTTATCACTAGAATGACTCAAGATTACTGATACAGCCTTTAGAACATACTTGGGTGAAGGGATTTTATTTAGGTCATACCTGAATGGTCTAGCGGTTTTCCCTGCTTTCTTCAATTCAAGTCTGAATTTGGCAATAAGGAGTTCATGATCTGAACCGCAGTCAGCTCCTGGTCATGTTTTTGCTGACTGTATAGAGCTTCTCCAACTTTGGCTGCAAAGAATATAATCAATCTGATTTCGGTGTTGACCATCTGATGATGTCCATGTGTAGAGTCTTCTCTTGTGTTGTTGGAAGAGGGTGTTTGCTATGACCAGTGCATTTTCTTGGCAAAACTCTATTAGTCTTTTCCCTGCTTCATTCTGCATTCCAAGGCCAAATTTGCCTGTTACTCCAGGTGTTTCTTGACTTCCTACTTTTGCATTCCAGTCCCCTATAATGAAAAGGACACCTTTTTTGGGTGTTAGTTCTACAAGGTCTTGTAGGTCTTCATAGAATGGTTCAACTTCAGCTTCTTCAGTGTTACTGGTTGGGGCATAGACTTGGATTACAGTGATATTGAATGGTTTGCCTTGGAAATGAACAGAGATCATTCTGTTGTTTTTGAGATTGCATCCAAGTACTGCATTTCAGACTCTTTTGTTGACCATGATGGCTACTCCATTTCTTCTGAGGGATTCCTGCCCGCAGTAGTAGATATAATGGTCATCTGAGTTAAATTCACCCATTCCAGTCCATTTTAATTCGCTGATTCCTAGAATGTCGACGTTCACCCTTGCCATCTCTTGTTTGACCACTTCCAATTTGCCTTGATTCATGGACCTGACATTCCAGGTTCCTATGCAATATTGCTCTTTACAGCATCGGACCTTGCTTTTATCACCAGTCACATCCATTTCAACTTCAGCTTCTTCAGCATTACTGGTTGGGGCATAGACTTGGATAACTGTGATATTGAATGGTTTGCCTTGGAGACGAACAGAGATCATTCTGTTGTTTTTGAGATTGCATCCAAGTACTGCATTTCAGACTCTTTTGTTGACCATGATGGCTACTCCATTTCTTCTAAGGGATTCCTGCCCACAGTAGTAGATATAATGGTCATCTGAGTTAAATTCACCCATTCCAGTCCATTTTAGTTCGCTGATTCCTAGAATGTTGACATTCACTCTTGCCATCTCTTGTTTGACCACTTCCAATTTGCCTTGACTCACGGACCTGACATTCCAGCTTCCTATGCAATATTGCTCTTTACAGCATCGGATCTTGCTTCTGTCACCAGTCACATCCACAACTGGGTATTGTTTTTGCTTTGGCTCCATCCCTTCATTCTTTCTGGAGTTATTTCTCCACTGATCTCCAGTGGCATATTGGGTACCTACTGACCTGGGGAGTTCCTCTTTCAGTATCCTATCATTTTTCCTTTTCATACTGTTCATGGGGTTCTCAAGGCAAGAAAACTGAAGTGGTTTGCCATTCCCTTCTCTAATGGCCCACAGTCTGTCAGACCTCTCCACCATGACCTGCCCTTGGGTGGCCCCACACGGCATGGCTTAGTTTCATTGAGTTAGACAAGGCTGTGGTCCATGTGATCAGACTGGCTAGTTTTCTGTGATTATGGTTTCAGCGTGTCTCCCCTCTGATGCCCTCTCGCAACACGTACCGTCTTACTTAGGTTTCTCTTACCTTGGACGTGGGGTCCAAATCAACTCTACCTCAATTTAAAAAAGAAAAAATGAGTGTGTCTCTTCACTTGAAGCATTTTTGTTATTCCCCTTTGGAAACTGTTTTTATAACACCTTACAAGCCACATTAAGAAAAACCTTATTTTCCTTTATTCTGAGTTTATTGAGTGCTTCAACGGCACATGCCACATAGTGTGCTACATCCAGAGATTCAAGTTGCAATTAAATACGACCCTTCTCCTCTCTGGACTGGAACAACAGACTGGTTCCAAATAGGAAAAGGAGTACATCAAGGCTGTATATTATCACTGTGCTTATTTAACCTATTTGCAGAGTACATCATGAGAAACACTGGGCTGGATGAAGCCAAGCTGGAATCAAGATTGCCAGGAGAAATCTCAATAACCTCAGATATGCAGATGACACCACCCTTACAGCAGAAAGTGAAGAAGAACTAAAGAGCCTCTTGATGAAAGTGAAAGAGGATAGTGAAAAAGTCAGCTTACAGCTCAACATTCAGAAAACTAAGATCATGGCACCCGCTCCCTTCACTTCATGGGAAATAGATGGAGAAACAGTGGGAACAGTGGCAGACTTTATTTTGGGGGGGCTCCAAAATCACTGCAGATGGTGATTGCAGCCATGAAATTAAAAGACGCTTACTCCTTGGAAGGAAAGTTATGACCAACCTAGCAGAGACATTTCTTTGCCAACAAAGGTCCATCTAGTCAAGGCTATGATTTTCCCAGTGGTCATGTATGGATGTGAGAGTTGGACTGTGAAGAAAGCTGAGCACCGAAGAATTGATTCTTTTGAACTGTGATGTTGGAGTAGACTCTTGAGAGTTCCTTGGACTGCAAAGAGATCAAACCAGTCAATCCTAAAGGTAATCAACCCTGAATATTCATTGGAAGGACTGATGTTAAAGCTGAAACTCCAATATTTTGGCCACCTGATGCGAGAACTGACTCATTGGAAAAAACCCTGATGCTAGGAAAGACTGAATGCAGAAGGGGGTAATAGACAGTGAGATGGTTGGATTGCATCACTGACTCAGTGGACATGAGTTTGAGCAAGCTCCAGGAGTGAGTGATGCACAGGGAACCCTGGCCTGCTGCAGTCCCTGGGGTCACAAAGAGCAGGACATGACTGTGCGACTGAACTGAACCAAACTTTCAGAACTTACTTTGCTACTGTTCACTAGATTAGTACCACTGTATACAATTACAGTAGAATGTTACCTATAATTTAGATCTTTGAATTACCTTGTACTTTTGTCTTTGCTTTCACGGAAATAACCTGTTCTCTAAATTCCCCACCCTACCCCCAAACTCTTATACCCCACAGGTATAATGAATCAGCTCACGTTTTCCATCTGGACTTAGGAAGGTGAAATGTTTCTCCTGCTTTACTCCCAAGTTTTCCTGGGCTAACGAGTTTGGACTTGGATGCCACCACTGTTGCACTTTTTAACACTTGGCAGAGTTGAAAAGCATCTTTTCCACACTTCTGTACAGAGCAACAGGAACGCTCTGTGTGTCCTGTACAACCTCTCAGTCCTACCTGGGCCTTCAGAAGTATCTTGGTGGCGGTTAGGATTGTTTCCCCAGCCCACTGGAGTCATCACTCTGCAGCATTCCAGAAGTCCCTCTCCCACTTTCCATTCTGGAGCACACGTAGATGATGAAAGGATAGGGTGGTGTATTGAGAGCACTGTATTTAACAGGAAGTAAAAGAAAACATCAATGAATCACCTCTTTTTTTGCAGGGGGTAGGGGGCAGGGAGAATGTAACTTCCAGGTGAATTATCAGCATACTTGTTTAGAAGTGGATAATCTATTCTGGCACAGTAGCAGAAATTAAAATTTCTGATTTGCCTTGTTTTGCCAATATTGAAGCATTTGTTCTATTGAATGTGACTACATGTACAGACAAACTTCTATTTAGTCTCACACATGAAAAGAGAAAGCATAAGGCCTGTAATTCAACTGGTTTCTCTTCCAAGCATTTTAATCACAAATTACTAAATTTAGTTTTAAAGGATAGCAAAAGATACAGTTGTTCATTCTATCCAAGAGGGATTGTTTCCAGGTCCCCACAGATACCAAAGTCCAAGGATCCTCAAGTCCCTTGTAAAATGGCATAGTATTTGCATTTAACCTACACATATGGTCCCATGTACTTTAAATTGTCTCTAGATTACTTATAATACCTAATACAATGTGCTGCTGCTGCTGCTAAGTCGCTTCAGTCGTGTCCAACTCTGTGAGACCCCATAGATGGCAGCCCATCAGGCTCCCCCATCCCTGGGATTGTCCAGGCAAAAACACTGGAGTGGGTTGCCATTTCCTTCTCCAATGCAGGAAAGTGAAAAGGGAAAGTGAAGTCGTTCAGTCATATCCGACTCTTAGCGACCCCATGGACTGCAGCCCACCAGGCTCCTCCATCCATCGGATTTTCCAGACAAGAGTACTGGAGTGGGGGTGCCATTGCTGTATAAACATTTGGTGGCAAATTCAAGTTTTGCTTTATGGAAATTCCTAAAAAAATTTCTTTCAAGTATTTTTGATACACAGAGGCTGAGCTTGTGGATATGGAGGGCAGATTTTGTTATTTTCCCCTAGTATTTGTTCTATTAGCAGCCATGAAATTAAAAGACGCTTGTTCCTTGGAAGGAAAGCTATGACAAACCTAGACAGTGTATTTAAAAGCAGAAACATCACTTTGCCAACTAAGGCCCATATAGTTAAAGCTATGGTTTTTCCAGTAGTCATGTATGGATGTGAGAGCTGGATCATAAAGAAATCTGAGTGCCAAAGAAAAACTGATGCTTTTGAATTGTGCTGGAGAAGACTTCTGAGAGGCCCTTGGACTGCAAGGAGATCAAACCAGTCAGTCCTAAAGGAAATCAATCCTGAATATTCACTGGAAGGACTGATGCTGAAGCTGAAACTCCAATACTTTGGCCACCAGATGCGAACAGCCGATTCGCTGGCTAACCATCAAAAGATCCTGATGCTGGGAAAGATTGAGGGCAGGAGAAGGGGCCACAGAGGATGAGATGGTTAGATAGCATCATCGACTCAATGTACATGAATTAGAGCAAACTCTGGGAGATAGTGAAGGACAAGGAGTCTGGCCTGCCTCAGTCCATGAGGTTGCAGAGTCAGACTTAGCAACTGAACAACAATAATTTGTTCTATCAATATAGCTTGGCAGCATAGACTATCTTGAACTGCAGTTAAAGCCTTCCATTTATAATATTTCAGTTGCTGCCGTATCAAAAGATCAGAACAACGACCTGCTAAAAGTAGGAAATAATTATATATTCCTCCTATAGGGTGAGTATTTCATAGGTTTGATAAGAAATGAAAATCCTAAAAAAGAATTCAAGAAAAATAGGAGAATGCGGCAAAGTTACGTGTGTCCGCGTCATTTTCCCTCCAAGACTAATTAGCGCTGAAATACTTTTAGCCATCTATATGGCACTTCAAACCTTTTGCTAATTAACATTTAAATAGGTGATGACAGCAACTATATTAAAACTAGAAAGCCCTTATATAAATGAAAGTCGGAATTTATAATATAGAAGGCAATCCTGGATACTAATTATTATAGTCATTACATGATTTACTTCAGATCTGTTTGTTACAAATTCTGGGTTTGAAGGAAAAAACATGCAACCTCGTTTCATGATGCACTATAACTAGTACTCAGTTATGCTAATAATTCTGAATTATGTAAAATAACAGATAACCCAAACATCCTCCCAAACATGTTTCAGAGATATTTTTAGTTATTTGGATCTGGGTACCCATGATTTGAAAATTCACTCATCCTCAAGTAAAATAACAAAGCCGCTACCGAGAACTGTGGAAATAACGACTGTCAAGAATTCCCCGTTTTTAACAGACGATGCAGCACATTCTTACTCTCTCCTTTCCCCTTAGATCAGCAGGTGTCTCCGCAGCTCCAATAGACTGAGAAACGGAAAAGGAGGGGGCGGAAAGGAAAGGAAATGTCTGTGTGGCTTGGTCGTGGGGGTGGGGATGGGGGGTGGATTAATATCATGATTAAAAGCTTTCCTCCTCACTTTTAAAGTTCGCACCCATATTAACGATCTGACATTAAGGATTATGCAGCGGAGTTTGGGCCTGTCCATCTGCAACTTATAAAAGGAAACGAACAAGGAAGGGATAGGAGGCAGCAAAGAGATGCGGGGGGAGAGAGCGAGATGTAGGCGCGTGGGGACGGGAAGGGAGAGGCGGATTTGGCAGTCCAAGTAGGGACGGGAAGAACAGGAATGGAAAGTGTGGCCTGGCCGTCCCGCCCTGCGGTGGGGAAGGTGGAGCCCACGGCGTCTCACTTCCCCTCTCCCCACCTCAGCCTTTTCTTTTGGAGATGGGGGCTCTTGGGGCATCTACAAAGGGTCGGTCGACTTCAGAGGATGAGATGGCTGGATGGCATCACGGACTCGATGGACATGAGTCTGAGTGAACTCCAGGAGTTGCTGATGGACAGGGAAGCCTGGCGTGCTGCAATTTATGGGGTCGCAAAGAGTTGGACATGACTGAGCGACTGAACTGAACTGAACTGGGTGAAGGGTATTTGTGATGTGTCCAAGAAGGCAGAGGTGAGTGAAAAGTTTCATACAGATTCAGCTTCTGGATTTGACCTCTGTGACACAGTCTCAGCATGGTAATTGTTCTGTATTCTTTGACATAATGATCAGTAGGGTGTGGCTACATTGTTATTATAGGAGAGTTGTAGGCAACAGGGTTTATTATCCTCATTGGTCCTAAAAGTCAGAGTCACCACACTCCATCAGGTTGGTATGTGGGTGCTGTGGCGATAGAACAGGCTCAACCAAGCAATGGTGACCCCACAAGGGCATGTGAAGACCCATGGACAAGTGACAATACCCAAAGTCATGGTGCAGTTACACAGGAAAATGTTTGAGAGAAATTCAGTGGTGCATTTTAATCTCCCTAAGTCACAGTCAGAGGAGGCCAGAAAGAAGCGGGACTTGTGGCAAGGAAAATTTCATCACACTGGTGCACCTGATGAATTGAGTGGGGAGCTCACACCACATTTGCAGGGATGTTGAGGGAGCAGGAAAATGCAGTCTTGAAGTTTACAACACAGTAGCTGAAGCACATCACGGATAAGAGGCAGTGAAGCTAAGAGTTCATGGGGTTCTCAAGGCAAGAATACTGAAGTGGTTTGCCTTTCCTTCTCCATGGACCATGTCTTGTCAGAACTCTCCACTAAGACCTGCCTGTCTTGGGTGGCCCTACATGGCACGGCTCATAGTTTCATTGAGTTAGACAAGGCTGTGGTCCATGAACTGTGAACTTCCAGATGTTCAAACTGGATTTAGAAAAGACAGAGGAACCAGAGGTCAAATTGCCAACATCCGTTCCATCACTGAAAATTCAAAAGAGTTCCAGAAAAACATCTCAGTTCAGTTCAGTTCAGTCGCTCAGTCGTGTCCCACTCTGCGACCCCATGAATCGCAGCACACCAGGCCTCCCTGTTCATCACCATCTCTCGGAGCTCACTCAGACTCATGTCCATCGAGTCCGTGATGCCATCCAGCCATCTCATCCTCGGTCGTCCCCTTCTCCTCCTGCCCCCAATCCCTCCCAGCATCAGAGTCCTTTCCAATGAGTCAACTCTTCTCATGAGGTGGCCAAAGTACTGGAGTTTCAGCTTCAGCATCATTCTTTCCAAAGAAATCCCAGGGCTGATCTCCTTCAGAATGGACTGGTTGTATCTCCTTGCAGTCCAAGGGACTCTCAAGAGTCTTCTCCAACACCACAGTTCAAAAGCATCAATTCTTCGGTGCTCAGCTTTCTTCACAGTCCAATTTTCACATCCATACATGACCCGAGGAAAAACCATAGCCTTGACTAGACGGACCTTAGTCGGTAAAGTAATGTCTCTGCTTTTGAATATACTATCCAGGTTGGTCATAACTTTTCTTCCAAGGAGTAAGCGTCTTCTAATTTCACGGCTGCAGTCACCATCTGCAGTGATTTTGGAGCCCCCAAAAATAAAGTCTGACACTGTTTCCACTGTTTCCCCACCTATTTCCTATGAACTGATGGGACCAGATGCCATGATCTTCGTTTTCTGAATGTTGCGCTTTAAGCCAAGTTTTTCGCTCTCCTCCTTCAGTTTCATCAACATCTACTTCTACTTTATTGACTATGCCAATGCCTTTAACTGTGTGGATCACAACAAACTGGAAAATTCTTCAAGAGATGAGAAATACCAGACCATCTGGCCTGCATCCTGAAAAATCTGTATGTAGGTCAAGAAGCAACAGTTAGAACTGGACATGGAACAAAAGATTGGTTTCAAATCGGGGAAGGAGTACCTCAAGACTGTATATTGTAACCCTGCTTATTTAACTTCTATGCAGAGTACATCATGAGAAATGTTGGACTGGATGAAGCACAAGTTGGAATCAAGATTGTCAGGAGGAATATCAATTACTTTAGATGCATATTGCATCACACTTGTGGCTGAAAGCAAAGAACTAAAGAGCCTCTTGATGATAGTGAAAGAAGAGAGTGTAAAAATTGGCTTAAAAACTCAACATTCAGAAACCAAGATCATAGCATCTGGTCCTATCACTTCCTGGCAAATAGATGGGGAAACAGTGGAAATAGTAAAAGACTGGGGTTTTTTTTGGCTCCAAAATTACTGCAGATGGTGACTGCAGCCATGAAATTAAAAGACACTTGCCCTTTGGAAGAAAAGCTATGACCAACTTGGTCTTAGGATAGTATCACCCCATCTAAAGGGATGGTGGGACAGGGGAGCCCTGAAGACATCTGCAGTGGGTCCTTAACAGCCCCAGCCAATCAGCTCTTGGGGGTTTATGTACAGGAAGCTCATTGGAAAAGTGATCTTTCTAATCTCACCTTCAGCAGATCTTTGACGATTCTAGTTGATGCCCTTAAGGAAACAATTCTTTTCCTTTTTAAAAAGTACTTTATTGAGGTATTTCTGACATACAAAACTACTTGATACGTATGCATTTGTGAAGCCACTACAGCACTTATGTCATAAATCTATTCATCTCTTCAAAATGTTTTCTCCATTCTCTTTATCATTCTTATTAAAAATAATTATTTTCAAGGTGAATTTGAATTTTAGTTAGAAACTTTTGTTTTAGACAAACCTGTTTTCTAGCATCTCAAGTAACCTTCCTCATTTGTCACAATGTCATAATCATGGTTCCACCTGAAGATAAATTTGTGGAAATACTACAGATGTCTCTACCATATTTTGATAAATCAGCCTGAGTGAAAATGGAGTGTGTGATGTTGAAACTTTGTGTGAAATTAGAACTCTCAATGTTATCCTAAGAAAACTGGTGTCTTGTTATTAATTCCAGTTAAGATATACTTAGAAGTAGAGAATTGGAAGTGCTCTGATATTTAACAAAAGTCTGTCTAGTCAAGGCTATGGTTTTTCTAGTGGTCATGTATGAATGTGAGAGTTGGACTGTGAAGAAAGCAGAGCGCTGAAGAATTGATGCTTTTGAGCTGTGGTGTTGGAGAAGACTCTTGAGAGTCCCTTGGACTGCAAGGAGATCCAACCAGTCCATTCTGAAGGAGATCAGTCCTAGGTGTTCATTGGAAGGACTGATGCTAAAGCTGAAACTCCAGTACTTTGGCCACCTCATGTGAAGAGTTGACCCATTGGAAAAGACTCTGATGCTGGGAGGGATTGGGGGCAGGAGGAGAAGGGGACGACAGAGGATGAGATGGCTGGATGGCATCACCGATTCGATGAACGTGAGTTTGGGTGAACTCCGTGAGTTGTTGATGGACAGGGAGGCCTGGCGTGCTGTAATTTATGGAGCTGCAAAGACTCAGACACGACTGAGTGACTGAACTGAACTGATATTTAAATCCTGATTGTGGTTTGTACACCCTGACTACCATTGCTCTAACTTAGACTCTCACATTTTTATGAATGGTTCCAGGTTCCTTCTATTTCTCTTTTGGTCTCTAGTTTCCTCCTCCTGATCTGTTTTTTTCTGTATTTTCAGACATATTTTAATGATGTGAAGATATGTCAAAGTGGTAGTGATGTATCAGAAATAAGATTAGAATAGCATGTGTTTTCATTATCTTAATCAAAACTCTTGGAATTTCTTCTGCTCAACCTTAGGAGTCAGGTATGGAAGATAAATTTCAGCCTCAGTAGTGGATTGCTGGATATGAAGTACCATGTTTAGGAGAAATCTAGAGTGGAAACAATGACCAGAAGAGAATGTAGAGAAGCTTGTTTGAAATAACGAGGAGATTTCATGGAGTTCAGGTGGAAGATCTGGGAGGGAACACACAAATTGAGAACTGTGGTGCAAGTGTTCCAAGTTGCTTCAGTCCTGTCCTACTCTTTGTGACCCCATGGACCATAGGATTCTCTAGGCACGAATACTGGAGTGGGTTGCCATTTCCTTCTCCAGGAGATCTTCCTCATGCAGGGATCAAACCTGGGTCTCCTGCATTGCAGGCAGAGTCTTGATTATCTTCTGAGCCACCAGGGACTANCCAAGTTGCTTCAGTCCTGTCCTACTCTTTGTGACCCCATGGACCATAGGATTCTCTAGGCACGAATACTGGAGTGGGTTGCCATTTCCTTCTCCAGGAGATCTTCCTCATGCAGGGATCAAACCTGGGTCTCCTGCATTGCAGGCAGAGTCTTGATTATCTTCTGAGCCACCAGGGACTACAGTACTGAAGTGCAAAATGGTGAGAGGATGAAGATTCAAGGATTGCAGGAGGGGAGGGTTGGAAAGATGCAGTCAACTCGTACATTCACCACAGCCTCTGTGTTACACTTCCTTCCTGCCCTCATTCCTTCCCTCCCTCTCTTCCTTTATCTTGCTGTGGGAGTCATTTCTGAGCTCTGTGGAAGTGCTAGCATTTGTAGCTGGCAGTTTTCTTAGTGGAAAATTTTTATAATATGGATTCTGTTTATTTAACAAATAAGTTTACTCATATTTTTCTCTTTTTTTTAATACCAGATTTTGGTGAGTTGTGTTTCACAAGTAATGTGTTTTTAAGGACTTGGCTCATTTTACAAAAAATTTTCAAATTAGCAACATTGCTTCATATCTCATATCTTTATAGGTTGGGAAGATCTACAACGATATTCCTCCATTTGTTACTGGTGCTGCTAGTGTGTTCCCTCTTTTTTCTTAATTGGTTTGCTAGATTATCAGTATTAATGTTCTTTTTAAAAGAATCACTAATGGGTTGTATTGATTTTCTTGATGGTGTAATTGCTTTCTTCTTAATTCATTTCTATGCTCAGTTTTCATTCCTCTTTTTCAATTATGATTGTGGTTGCTTTTGTAGATTCTTGAGGTAGAGTCTTGGATCATTTCCTTCTGTTTCTATTTTTATTCTAATGTAATCATCAAGGAAGCATCAAGGTTCTAAAATTTCTTCTAAGTATCACTTTATTTTTAACCCACCAGTTTCAATACTATACAATTTCTTTTGTTTTTATTATTGTAAAGTATTTGTTTTTCTCTGAATGAATTCTTTGTCTTATAGTCTGACTTTGTATGATATTAATTTAGATATTATATACAGTTTTCTCTGATTTGTGTTTGCATGGTATGTAATTTCTACCTCTTTAGTATGTTTCTGTGTTTATAACTAAACACATAAAAGTTTGTAGATAGTGTATTGTTTTGCCTTATTTTATCTGGCCTGATTATCTTGTTTTTTATTTGGAGTAAATTATTCACATTTAATGTAATTATTGACATAATTGGTTTTAAGTGTACTTGCCTGCTATTTGTCGGAGAAGGCAATGGCAACCCACTCCAGTACTCTTGTCTGGAAAATCCCATGGACAGAGGAACCTGGTAGGCTGTAGTTCATGGCTAGCTGAGTCAGACACGACTGAGCAAATTCACTTTCACTTTTCACTTTTATGCATTGGAGAAGGAAATGGTAACCCACTCCAGTGTTCTTGCCTTGAGAATTCCAGGCATGGAGGAGCCTGGTGGGCTGCTGTCTATGGGGTCACACAGAGTCGGACACGACTGAAGTGATTTAGCAGCAGTAGCAGCATCAGCTGCTATATGTTATATCTCTGTTCTTATGTTAATTTTTGAGTATATTTTACCATTTTACTTTAAATACTGTATTGGTTTATTAATCGTGCCAGTTTTTTAGGTGATCATAATGTTTAATTTTTTAGTTTTTAAAGTAACTTTATGTTTTGCTGGCTGGGTCTTCACCGCTGCGCGGGGTTTCTCTCGTGTGGAGATCAGAGGCTCCCCTCTAGCTGCAGGCTCGAGGCCCTCACGGCGGCGGCCGCTCTTGCTGTGGGGCACAGGCTCTGTGGGGCTCAAGCTTCAGTGGCCGTGGCCCCCAGGCTCTGGAGCACAGGCTCCCTAGCTGTGGTGCTCGGGCTTAGTGGCTCTGTGGTGTGTGGGATTTTCCTAGACCACGAACTGAACCCACGTCTCCTGCATTGTCAGGGGGAGTCTTCACTGCTGACCCGCCAGGAAAGCCCAATGTTGAATTATTAATCTTCAATTACATTTTACCTTGAAATATTATGTCACTACATGCAATGTCAGTCACTATACTTTTCTTCCACTTTCCTGTCCTTGTCATTGGTGCTATCATTGTCATACATTCTACTCATAAATTTATTATGAATCTTATAGTTTGCTGCTAATATTTTTGCCTTAAATCTTCTAATAGAGAATTAACATTTAGCACAGTCTCTATAGCTTTGAGAGGATCCATGTTTTCATCTGCTGTCATCTCCCTTTAGCTTGAAGAACTTTCTGAGGCAGTTTTGTGTAGTGTGTGTCTGGTGGCTTCCAATTCTATCATCTCTCATTTACCTGAAATCATTTTTTTTAAAATATAAATTTATGTATTTTAATTGGAGGTTAATTACTTTACAATATTGTATTGGTTTTGCCATACATCAACATGAATCCACCACGGGTATGTCATTTTAATTTCATTCAGTTTTGAAAAGTGTTTTTATAGCTCATTCAATTTTAGGGTAACAAATGCCCAATCCCAATACTTTAAATATGTTCTTACATTGTCATCTGACTTTCACTGCTTCCAACAAAAAGTCTGTAAATACTACTTACCCTCTTGTTCCCTGTATATAATGTGTCAAACTTCCCTGGCTGCTCTTAACATATTTTTGTTTGTTTGTTTACCAATGAATTTCAGTAATTACATTGTCTAGATTTCTGAGAATGGTTTCATTATCTTGTTTGGGGTTTGTTTAGCTTTTTGGATCAGTGGGTTTACATTTTCAATAACTTTGGGAAAATGTCATTTATCTTTTCTTAATATTTTTCTGCACATCCCTTATTCTGAATCTCCGAATACACATATTTTATATATTTTTATATTATCCTACATGTCACTGTGTTTCCATTCATATTTTTCTGCCTTTTTACTCTCTTTGGTTCAATTTAGATAGTCTCTACTGCTGTGTTTTACTTCCCAGTTCTTTTATTCTGCAATGTCTAGTCTCTTGTGTAATTAATCTAAAAAACTGTTCATTCCAATACTATATTTTTCAGTTTCAGAAGTCTCATTTGTTTATTTTTCCTAGTTTTTCTCCCTGGTTATTTTTATGCTTCATTAAGCATATTGGTATTAGAGGTTTAAGGAGCTCTTCAGCCAATTCAATCATTTCTGTAATATCTGAAGCTGCTTTAAATGATTGTTTTTTTTAATATAAATTTATTTGTTTTAATTGGAAGTTAATTACTTTACAATGTTGTATTGGTTTTGCCATACATCAACATGAATCTGCCACAGGTATACACATGTTCCCCATCCTGAATCCCCCTCCCTCCCCATACCATCCCTCTGGGTCATCCCAGTGCACCAGCCACGAGGATACAGTATGAAGAGAAGCTGTTCGAGGATGCCCAGGGCTGTGCCCACCCGGCCGTTACAAGCCAGGGGCTGAGGAGGTGTGGAGCTCAGGGCAGGCGAAGCCGAGAGGAGGAAGCTTTTGTGCACAGTGGAAAGTAGCTTTTCTTCTCTTTCTACCAAAACCAAGTTTCAGGAAAGTAGCTCTGTGCTCTTTGTTTTTAGTGATGCTCTTCTTCTGTCCTGTGAGTTGTATCCCTCCCTTATCTGGCGCTGCTAAGCTTTCCAGGGAATCTTTCCAACCCTGCTGGTGTTCCGTGGTCAGAGGTGGTAGGGCTGAGACACCACGGGGACTGCCACCCGCCCAGCTCTGCTTAGCCAGGCAGCACCAGCACCGTCCTTTCCCAGGAAGAACAAAGGCGCTGCACCTGTCCTCCCATCAGCCACATTGTACAACAGTTCATATTTCAGCATTTCAGGTCCTGGCAAGCCCAGGGCTACCATGGAACCTTCTCCGGAGGAGATATTGGAGTTAGCTGGGGATGCAGGTGGGTCAGAGGAAGTGTCAGTGGGCAGGTGGTGGGATGAACAAAGGGGCAGCATTTCTTCGGCTCAGGCTCCCAGGATCTTTGACAAGATGGAGTTTTTTGGAAGAACCTCATCTTACCATAGTTTTACTTTTTTTTTCACTTTTGTTGTATGTGTATTTATTAAATCATTTTAGTATCGATGCCTTTTATCAAAAGGTTCGATATGCTGTTGTGCTGTTGAGCAGGTTTTTGGTTTCCTACAAATCTTAGGAGTTGTAGATCTCAGCTTCCTGTGGGAAGACTGCTGACTTCCATACACTATAATATACTGTGAACCTGTTATCTTGTTACCTAATACATCAGCGAAGGAACACGCAAACTTTTGGCATAATGTGAACCAAAATTGAAATTGAAATGTTACTGGCCATTTTGCAACAATTAAGAGCATAGCACTTTATCTAGATGAAAACTGGATTTCTTTATCTTTGAAGTATCTTGAACTGTTTATTGCTCACAA
>SJYX01001857.1:0-15929 GCA_006410675.1 Oreotragus oreotragus | reverse complement strand
TGGACGGAGGAGCCTGGAGGGCTACAGTCCGTGGGGTCATAAAGAGTCGGACACGAGTTAAGGACTGACCAACACGACAGCGTTTCCTTGGGGCACCTGCCTGGGTATTAAGCGGCTCAACCCGGGAATACGCTGTAAGTTCTGTACACTTTGGGAAAGGCTGAAGAGGGCCCTTGAGCTGTTGCCTAGAACTAACTCTTCTCGTGAACCTACTATGCGCCAGGCTTTATGGAAAAGAAATGCATACTTTTACTTGAATCTCATGACTTTCCTCTAGAGGAGAATCCTACCCACGTTTCAAAGACACAGAAGCGGGGCACATCTTGGAGACGGTGGGGGAGTTAGGGCTTGAGTGCAGGCCCGCAGGCCTGGACCCTCGCTGGTCTGTACCACCATCCCCTCCTCCGCTTCCCCCAGGACCAGCCCCTCCTGTGCGCTCCGTTCGGCGTCTGCCCCAGAGCTGTCTGCACAGGCAGCCGCCCAGGCAAACTTGTCCTAGCTGGCCATCGGCTTAGTCCCTGGGATTAGCAGTGCTTGGCATGGAGTGATGGCTTTCTCGATGGGTGATACTGAGAGAGAGCGGCTCAGAGACGGTGGAGATGTCAGAAACTCATGCAGACTCTCTCTGCTTCCGTTTCTTCCCCCGTGAAGTGGTTGAATCAGTCCCTACCTCATAGGACTGCGAGAATCAGGTGAAACAGTGTCCCCGTAGTTGCAGGCTGCAAGCCTGGCACGTTTCAGCAGCATGGCCGTTGGTCCACTACACTGCGTTGCTGATAGAGCCTGGTGCACAGGAAAGGCACAGCCAACGTCCGACGAAAGATGAAGGAGAGGAAGGAAGGCAGGCAGGGAGGAATGGCGGGCGGAAGAAGGAAGAGCGAGGAAGGAAAGACGGTTGTTTCCGAGATGAAGGCAAGGTTGGTGCCTGTAATCGCCCTGAGGGGCTCGCTGTTGTTTAGTTGATCAGTCGTGTCCGACTGTTTCTCGACCCCTGGACTGTAGCCCGCCAGGATCCTCTGTCAGGCAAGCATACTGAAGGGAGTTGCCGTTTCCTTCTCCAGGGGATCTTCCCAGCCCAAGACGGAACCTGTGCCTCCTGTGTGGGCAAGCAGGTTCTTTATCACCGAGCCACAAGAGAAGCCCAGCCATGGGTTAGCCCAGCCCATCTTCTTCTCCCCAGGCTGCCATATAACCCCCGCTGTTAGGGTTGCCAGGTCTAGCAAATAAAAACACAGAACGCCCAGTGACATCTAAACCTCAGATAAGCAATGAACACTTTTTAGTATAAATATGGCCCATGTGCTATTTGGGACATGCTTATTCCAAAAACGTATTTGTCATTTACCTGAAATGCTAGTTTAGCTGGACACCCTATATTTTATCTGGGAACCTCACGTGCTGTTCACCCTGAACATGGATTTTATCAAATCATCCACAACAAAGGTGGCAGCTTATTGGACTGGAATTCATCCCCTCTATCTATTTCAAGGTTAGTACACTCTTGTGCATTGTGGTAATGACTATAATTTCAAGTCCTTATGCATCTTAGACTCATTGATTTGCTCTTTGTTTAATTTCTGATTTTCAAGAGCATGTGGTTTTTAAAGGTATATACAAATATCTACTGAAATCGTCTCCGATTACTTACGTCCTAAATTAGGGGTGCACATTAAACATATTCTAATTAATTTATCATGAAAAGTTGCATTTAATATTTGGCAGAGAATTTTATAGAATTTAAGACTTATTTATTTTTTTTTTAAAGACCTATCTAAGAAAAGAAATAAAATTCAGGTTAAAATTCCAGTTTTGCATAGAACATGAAAGTGAAGTAAAGTCGCTCAGTCGTGTCCAACTCTTTGCCACCCCATGGACTGTAGCCTACCAGGCTCCTCTGTCCATGGGATTTTCCAGGCAATAGTACTGGAGTGCATTGCCATTTCCTTCTCCAGGGGATAGAACATAGAACATAGATACTGTAAAACTCTAAAAATTTCCATAAAACCTTGACCATCTCTCCCAAAATGACATGTCATTTTTGTACAATTCGTGTGATCAGGCATCCTAACTGAAATTAGAGTTCCAGATAGCAGTGATCTCATTTTGTGATCATTTAGAAACACAGAAGCATCATTCTGAGCAGTGGGCAAGGATTTGCATGCATATTGTTGTCAAAGAGGGCCGTGGGGTCGATGGCGGGGGGGGGCGTCGTTTGCAGCTGACCAGAGCCCCAGAAAGCTGCCTCTGTGCAGGTGTGGGAGCTGTGGGGCGGGCGGGGGCATCCTTAGTGGCGACGTGAGCACCGTTTTTTAGGTGCACGCGGCACATACAGTCTGAACGATTCCCGAACACGCAAACCTGTTTTTCTGCGATCCGCTGTCAGAATCACAGCACACCAGTGTTTATCTAAGAAGGGAGCTTTGTTTTCATATAATGATAATTCTGTAATATGACGCTTTGAAGGTCCAAATCAGAAATATTTATTCCATACAGACGCAGAAGGATGAGACAAGAGCTAGCCTATCTATGTATTTAATAGACTTCTAAGTGCCTTTGAGCTGGCCACGACTAAAGAGCATCAAGTCCCTTTGTATAGGTTTTTCCTGGGTTTTCTTGGCTTCCCTAGAACAGTTATGTCTGTGTTTCAGATTTTGACTGAGGCTTTCTGTTTCTCCTTATTCTGTATCTACATATTGTAATGTTTTGACTATGATATTAATTTAAAAAATGATTACAGACCTAACCTGGAAAAGGTGGAAAACTGGTCTTTATTGTAGCACAGATAAACATACCTATTTGTCGTTTTCATCAGGCTTGGATCTACCACTCTGAGACTGGAAACATTTCTCTATGTGTGTTCTGTGTTTAGCCACCTTTTTTTTTTTTTTTCTTTTTTGAAGGACCAGGAAAGCATAATAGCAAGTTACGTAAAATTTAAAACATTGTATAGCAAATAAACAGGTGTCACGGAACCCCAAGCTCACATGTCGATTCAATAGATGTATTTCAGCTTTTCTTTCAATATAGTGTGAGCTGAACAAACCATGCTTAGAAACAAGAGAGGAATCTGCCAGTAACACATTTTAATTATCATGATAAAAACATGCAAGCAAAACCAAAGTCATCTGGGCCCAGGTAGCCATCTGCGTGATGGGATGGGTTCCCCTGCCATCAGAGGCTCTTAGATCATCTCACTGAGGGGATAGTTCCAGATTTCAACCCCTTGTTTCATTCTGACCGTGCTCACATTCAGTAAATCCTCCTGTATGATGTGAAGTGAGCCCACATCCACACCCTACCTGCAACTCTGCTCCTGCTGGTCGCTTGATGGCTTGATCTGAAATCTCCCGTTTAACAAGTGCTCTGACAGTAGGGGGTGGGGAGGGCTTATAGAGTTGACCCTGAGCAGCATGTGTTTGAACCTAATGGGGCCACTTATAGGTGGAGTTTTTTCAAAAGTATAGATAAATACTATAGTACTACACAGTCTGGGTTGGTAGAATCCACAGGTGTGGGGCCTCAGATACAGGAGAGGCAGGAATACGGAGGAACTGTCGTGGGGAGGGCCGACTAGCAGTTACACACGGATTTTCTGCTCTGCAGAGGGTTGATGCCCCTAACCCCTGCGTTATTCAAGGGTCAACTGCACGCCACTATTAGCTATTCATATCTTATTGCATATGTAACTAAAAAGACTAATCTGTAACCCAGCATGACATAAACTGGGTTGGTTGGCAAGTGCCAGAGTTTTAAGTCAGGTGGGGTCTCATTTTGGGTTGCGGCCCAGAGTGCAGGACAATTGATGTATGTGTGGGATTTTCTAGCACATGGGGGCGGTATCATGCCGGAGAGGAGAGGAAAGGAAGGAGAGAAAATACACAAAGGGCGACGAAAATAATTTCTGCCTTGTTTATGCCCAGTATTTGAAAATGGCTGGTGTGACTAGTCTGCCAAGGTATTTGACCTTGGAATCTGTCTGCCTTCCTGAAGGTGACAGAGATCGGCTGGGCCCTGCTGACTCTGCCAGGCATAGAACTTCAACAATACGTGATGCAAATTATCTTGAAGCTGTGGGACCCCACGTGCATTGGCAATGAGTGTGCCATTTGCTTCTTTATATAAAATAAAGTCTCAAGCCATGCTTTGCATCTACCTTTGCTAAAGGTGGACTCTGATACTAGCTTTAACTTAAGAGCAACCAAAAGACCGGGAAGAAAATAAGCTTCCTCTCTTTTCATCTGAGTACCCTGCAGAGAAGAGTCTTTTCCTACCATCCGACTACAGGGCACATGCCCTTTCACAGGAAACCGAAGGCACAGGAAATAAACAAATCGGAGGGGGAGGGCAGTGGAAGGTAGCAATTGCTGCAAATAAGCTGCCAAAAGCATTCATTATAACTAATAATGATAAAGCCAGCTTTAATCTATTCATAAGTTGATGAAGAAATCTGTCGAGTGGCTGCCCCCAGGAACTCTACAATCTTTATTCTCTTGCTCGCTATTTCTTTTTTAAAATTTTCATCGCTTTATAAGTCATTAGCATGGCTATAGGAAGGGGAGGTAGGGAAATGGGACAATAAGAGAAGTCGGTGCTTATTCATTACAATGAGGCAGAGCCTTAACGGGACCTTGAGACTTGGGCCCTGGGTCACTAAGGAGATCATGGATCAAGAAGCAGTAACCTGTGAGCTCCGACTCTCTCAATCCTTCGTGTTCTATTCCCCAACGCTAAACTGCAGAAACTGAGAGAATGGACTTCTGGTCTAGTCCAGTAGGCTACAGTCCTCTCGCGGCAGGGAGCGGTCAGCTGCCTCTAAATAGAACCACCTCCCTTCTAGAAGCGCCTCACAAAGTCCCCGGCGCAAGCACCTGGGAGCAAGCCCGTACCTGCAGAGCTATTCTTCATCCACGTCTGTTACAAACTGTGAGTGGTGCTCGGGGGACTTGCTGTGCGTTTTGCTTAGGTGGAGTTTTACCGCATGTTTGCTCACAAATGTCCGGCAGCACAACTTACACTTGAATTTCGAGTCTGTGTCCTCTTCGCCAGCTGTGCTTTCCGGGGACCGCTGAGCCGACGACACCCGGGAGAACTCCTGCTCCGCTTTGCCCTGCTGCTCCACGGCCAGGCGGGTCATGTCCTTCATTTGGAAACCCAGGTGGGACTCTAAGTGACTGATGTAGGTGGACGGGGTTCTGAACTGGGAGGCACAGTCACTGCAGTAAAAGATAGGGTGTCCTTTGTCCATGTTTTTTAGGAACTTGGTCCCGCCTGTTTTCCTAAGCTGGTACTTGACGTTGGCGAGCCAGTGGCTGATGGTGGTCATCGAGAGTCCCGTAAACTTCGAGATCTGCATCCGCTCTTGGGGGCCCAGGTCGGACAGCAGGTATTTGCCCTCGGAGGTCTGGAAGAGGCTGGACGCAAACTGAGCCTGCAGGATCAGAAGATGCTGGGGGTTCCAGTTGGACTGCCGGCCTTTCCTCTTATGCAAGGTGGAGACCTCACTGGACACGTCCTCGAAGCGCCTGACATCCATCTCCAGCTTCACGGGAGGGACCCTGGGGGAGGTGGCGGGCTTCGGGGTGGTGGCCTTGGGGAGGACCTTGACCATGTCGGCGATGTCGGACAGGGCGTGCTTCTGGGGCGGGGACGTGCAGGACTGAGCTTGCGAGGACTCGGCCTTCTTGCTCTTGGACTTGGTCAGGTCGATGGGCTGATCGTTGTTCTCGAACAGATAGCGTCTGGACGCGCTGGCCGGCCTCGTGGAGGGGGGACTCAGGACTGGCTTGTCCATGACGCCGAGGCTCGGCTTGTGAAACAGGGACATTGTGCTTGAGCTTGGGCTGGAGCAGGGGGGCGCACGCAAGGGTTCCGTGGCTTTGCCCAGGTGATTGTTCAGGACAGACTGCAGGGCGCTGAGCGGGTTGATGCCCGGCAGGGCCGCTGCAGGGTTGGCGAGGGCGCAGCCGTTGCTGAGCGGAGGCACGGGCTCCAGAGCCTGGGCTTTCTCTTTCTCACCGCCCTCTCCCATCAGCTTGTCCTCCTCCTTCGGGGGACGCGGCTCAGCCTTTTTGGACTCCGCAGGTGGTGGTTCGCTTTTGGAGAAAGCGTGCCCCTCGCCGTGGCTGAACGAGGACGCCTCCTCGCGGGGACTCTCTGTCCCACACTCCCTCACTGCTTCCTCTTTGTCTGCTGGCTCCTTCTTCACTTGCGTGTAGGGGGCCAGGTGTGCAGGCACGGACACCGGCGGCATCGCTTTCCACTTGGGTGCGATCGGCCTCAGCTTGTGGCTGAGGCTGGGTCTGATCTGCAGGGCCTGGGCGCCCATAGGCAAGGACGGCTTGGTGCCCTCGGAGAGCTGGTAGGCCGCGTGGATGCTGGGGTACGCGCTCCAGCTGGGGGCGCCATTCTGGGCTTTGTTGATGGCAGTGGTGACGGTGTTTTCCAGAGACTTCAAAATGTCCCCTCCGCCCTTCGAGCCATCTTCCAAGTCCTCCTCCCTCAGATACTGGTACTTTACCGTAGGATCTAGGGGCTTTTGGAGAGGGTCTTCATAGTCCTCGCTTTTCGTGACCTTCTCATCCTTGTCGATCTCCTCTGGCGTTTCCTTTTTGCCGTCCTTCAGCTCCGTCGAGGAGGCTGCGCCGTCACAGGAGGAATTACTTGATGGCTTGGGAGCCAGGGCATCACGGTTTGGGGCATCTGACAACGACTGCATCTTCTCCACGGCCAGTGGGTCGAGCACCAGCTGCTTGCCTTTCTTGGAGGCGGAGCTGGTGACCTTGAGAAAGTGACCGGTGACCATCATGTGGGTGGTGAGCTGCTGCAGAGTGTCGTGGGAGCTCCCACACTCCATGCACTTCAAGATCTGGGACTTGCAGGCCTCGAACTGCCAGGTGTAGCTGGCACCGTTCTGGTAGCCATAGCGGTTGTTGCAGGACAGTTGGAGGTTGGTGTTCTTCTGGGGCGGAAACGGATCTGCAAATGACCCCGTGGTCGAATCCGGGGAGCACGGCCGATTGACGTCGAAGACGCGTTTCTTGGCGGGAGTGACCATTTTTGATGAAATGGTTGGGACTGGCTCCTTCAAAGGCACTTTTTGGTAATGTTTTGTTTTGATCATGTGGACACTCAAATCTTGGAGGGAATCAAAGGAATCACCGCAGAACATGCACTTCAGGACCTTTTGAGCATCCTCCTTGTCCATGTCCTGGAAGGCCCGCTTTCGGGGCTTGGAGTAGCCCGTGGGCCTGAGCTTCTCTTTTTTGCGGTTGTCGTCTTGGTAGTGGCCGGTCTCGTTCATGTGGACGGTCAGCTCGACCAGGGTGTCGTAGGCAGCGCTGCACTGCCGGCACCGGAACCTGCTGGCCCCGGTGAAAACAGCCCCGCACATTTTGCTGCTCTGCCGGTACAGCTGGACCGAGCTGAACAGGCTGGGCTTCGACACGGACCTCGAGGGCAAGTTCTGCTGCAGGCTTCTGGACAGAGCGTCTTGGTGCCAATCGAAATCCGTCTTGTTGCCGCCGTTTCGGGCGTCACAGTTCCGCCTCTCGCTGTTGCACAGCTTGAAGCCGAGACCCAGGCCCGACCAGTAGGAATCAGACAAGATGTTGGTGTAGACGGCGGTCATCTTGTCCATGCAGCTGTGGGCTTCGTTTGGAAGCTTGGAGTGCACGCTGGCTTTCTTATCCGAGGCATCTCGGCCACACAGGCTCTTGATGTCGGACGCCTGGTCGCTGGCGTCGCTCAGCAGGGACTCGTTCTCGGCGTCCTGGTTGGACAGGTGGCTTCCTGGAGAGTTCTGGTAGCTGAAGCAGCCCTTTGGCTCGGGGCCCGTTTCCAGCTCCTCGTCTGTCCCTGCGTCATTGCTGCCCTGAGGCTGAGCTCCCGAGCCACTGTCTTCCTCCTCCTCCTCCTCCTCTTTGATTTCCTCCTCTTCCTTCAGCGGTTCCTCCTGGGCATAGCCTGCGAGAGGAGAGGGAGAAGACATGAAATAACAGTAGAGGGTGACATATTCCACCCCCATCTCCCCACTCAGACCAAGTGCCTCCCACATGGAATGAACAATTGAGTTGACGCTTTTATGAACAGCGAGCAATGAATAAAGGAAAAAGCCAAATGATGCCTTTTGTGCCATCTGATGCCTTCTTAAAAGAAAACTGGCAGCAGTCATCTTTTGAACTGTGGTGCTGGAGAAGACTCTTGAGGGTCCCTTGGACAGCAAGGAGATCCAACCAGTCCATCCTGAAGGAAATCAACCCTGACTATTCATTGGAAGGACTGATGCTGAAGCTGAAGCTCCAGCACTTTGGCCACCTGCTGTGAACAGCTGACTCATTCGGAAAGCCCCTGATGCTGGGAAAGATTGAAAGAGGATCCTTCCAAGATTTCAAAGATTGAAGAGGGCGACAGAGGATGAGATGGTCGGATGGCATCACCGACTCAATGGACACGAGTCTGAGTGAACTCTGGGAGGTGGTGAAGGAAAGAGAAGCTGGGTGGGCTACAGTCCATGGGGTCACACAGGCTTAGTGACTGCAACAGCCAGCGTTCCTTATAAATGCTTAGAATCCCAGCCCCATCGTTCTAACGTTTAAGGGCTATCATTCTAATATTCCTGTAACGGTCTCTAAATTCACGTGCATGCCTTCCAGGGAAGCTGGACTGAAATTCAAATCCTATCAAAGACATACCTCTACAAGAAGGACATTGGCTCATAAGCAAACTAAGAGGACCCTTGGCATCTTCATGGCAAGGTTTACCGTGACCCTTGACCCTGTTGGCATTCAGTCATCTTAATCAATCATTTTTGAGTGCTCAGAAGTAATTTGGATGCACAGCCATTATATTTTTGAGAGCCAGTGTCTCTTTGGGTACGACAGCTTTATTTGTAGAGAGTCGCACAGCAAGAAGAGAGATTATGAAGTATCAAATAAAGTCTTCCACTGATAGCTCAAAAATTATGTAAGCTCAGCAAATATAATGATGAAATAATAGCAAATGGTGTTAGAATGGGAGATTTGGGAACTATTCTATTATTCTCAAACAGGTTTATGAAGACCTTTTCAGAGAAGGCTGAAAGTGCCCTCTCGATCTTGTGCCTCTAATTTCAAATGCACTGTGATTTGTGGGTCCCCGTCATGAGATGCCAATTATACGTTTGATTTGTGGATGCAAAATGCTATTGGGGATGCATGCTTTCCTTTCTCAGAAAGGATTTAGGACCAGTAATTGCACAGGGAAAATGAAGGCATGAGAGAGCCGGTGCGAAGGGAATTGATAGGCAAATATCCATCAGTGGGATGAGGAATGTGGCTATTTATGCTCATGTACTCATTTTCTGCACCTGGCCTTTTCAGAGCCACGTGGATAAAATGCAACCAAAGTTGTACCAAAGCAAGAGACATTTGGTCTTAGGTTTGCACGGGCTGCAGGATGTGAGTGCAGTAGTTGCCCTATGCGGTTCTGTCTCCCCCTCAGTGCAGGCGGGGCTTGGGAGAACTCCCCAGGGCAATGGATATATTTCCATTCACCAGTGATAATACTCGAAAAAGGGGTGGTCAAGCACAGGAGGTCTCTCCTGTGAGAGAGGGAGGGAGGAGGCACGGGGTATTGTTAGGAGGAAAGTGCCTGCAGGCAGGATCTCCAAGGGCTCCAAAGACTGAACATGAAGAACATCTTTTTTTTCAGATTTTTATTTATTTATTTTCCAAAATTAGTTCTTTTTAATTGAACTGTAGTTGATTTACAATATTGTGTTAGTTTCTGGAGTACAGCAAAATGATTCATTATATGCATTTATGTATATATATATACATCTTTTTAGATCATTTTCCGTCTCAGGTTATTACAAGATGTTGAATATAATTCCCTGTGCTGCACAGTAGGCCCCTGTGGGTCACCTGTTTCGCGTGTGCGAGTGTGTGCATGTCAACCCCGCGCCTCTCATTTACCCTTTCTCGATTTCCCTTTGGTAAGCATCGGCTTGTTTTCTGTGTCTGTGAGCCTGTTTCTGTTCTGTAAATGAGTTCATTTGTGTTGGTTTTTAGATTCCACCTATAAAGGATATCGTTTACCGTCTGTTTTTCTCTGTCTGACTTACTTCACGTGGTATGGAAAACCCTGGGTCCATCCATGCTGCTGCATATTTCATTCTTTTTTATGGCTTACTGGTATTTCATTGTGTGTGTATTCCATATGTATATGGACCACACTGAAGATGAAGAACATTTGTTGAGTAAATATTCTCTCTAAATACAGTCTTTCATTTTTATCAATATCCATATGAAGTAGGAACTATTATTATTTTCATTTCACAGATGCAGAAACTGAGGCTCTGAAGTTAAGAAATTTTTCCAAGGCCACAAAGTTAGCATTGCAAGACCATGCCTGCGCCCACCCTGTGTGATGAGAATCCACGGTCGATACCACCAGGCTCCACTCGCTTTTTATTACCAATCTAACGAGTAAGGAGACTTTGCAGAGAGCCAAAGGGTAAAGGTTGAGATTTCCTTGAGATGTCTCTGAACTGAGAAGCACCTCCGAGGGGAGGATTCTGGGAATAATGGAGGCGAGAGGCCGTGGTTTTACGGGCCTACCGTGAGACAGGGGAGTGTGCACACTCAGCCTCGCCACCGGGTTTGCGGTTGTGCTCACGCATTTCTGTTGCCATCGCTGTCGTGCTTTTCCTCCCTAGCAGGTGGATTTTTCATTCAACTGGTATTGCTGGTCTCTAGTTCCATAAGTTGATTTGAAGGAAAGCAAGCTTCGCAATCTAGACAATCATTCATAAGTGATCACCACCTGCAAGAAAACCCTGCTCTGTGTGTGACTTCAGGCGTGTCCGACTCCGTGCCACCCCATGGACTGTGGCCTGCCAGCCTCCTCTGTCCATGGGCTTCTCCAGGCAAGAACACTGCAGCGGGTTGCTGTGCCCTCCTCCAAGGGATCTTCCCGACCCAGCGATTGAGCCCCCGTCTCTTATGCCTCCTGTATTGGCAAGCGGGTTCTTTACGACTCATAAAGCCCCAAGAAAACTCTACCTTAGAACAACTGAATGAGATAGCCCCACCCCATTCACACTGCATTTTGTTTTTTTTTCTGGACTAGTTTGTATGTTTGCAAAAACAGTCATACCATTAAGCTGAAGGAGAAGGTCTATTCATAAAATCAATAAATGACTTGTTAGAGAGCCAAGCAAAATACTCCAAAGAATCAGGCAAATTTTGCCCATAATGCAGAGTCACTTTTGAACATTAAAAGGGCTTTACTACTCATACTTTGGGAGGACACAGATTGGCCAGGACTGTTCCAGGTTAAGACATAGTCACCTCATTTATGAGTGAAAGAATCACCAAAACAAAGCATCTACACCCACACATAGAGCTGGTGAAGACACCCGGGTGGGGGGGCAGGACAGGAGGGCTGCTGCTCATCACTGTTGGTTAATGCCTGCCAGTGGTTGCTAGTGCAGGACACATAAGAGACTGGGGCTCACTCCCTGGGCCAGGTTTTATTCACCTCACTATTTTCAGTGCCTAGCCCAAGGCCTGACTAGTCGCTCAGTTGTGTCCGACTCTTTGCGACCCCGTGGACTGTAGCCCACCAGGCTCTTCTGTCCATGGAATTCTCCAGGCAAGAATACTGNTAGTGCAGGACACATAAGAGACTGGGGCTCACTCCCTGGGCCAGGTTTTATTCACCTCACTATTTTCAGTGCCTAGCCCAAGGCCTGACTAGTCGCTCAGTTGTGTCCGACTCTTTGCGACCCCGTGGACTGTAGCCCACCAGGCTCTTCTGTCCATGGAATTCTCCAGGCAAGAATACTGAAGGGGGTTGCCCTTCCCTTCTCCAGGGGATTTTCCCACCCAGGGATGGAACCAGGGTCTCCTGCATTGCAGGCGGATTCTTTACCATCTGAACCACCAGGGAAGCCTGACACTTAATAGGAAGTTGGGAAATAATTCATAGTATGTTGTGTGTGTGCTGGAAAAACACATGCAGTCAGGGACCGGCGTTTGCACACACACACACACACCCCACAGACAATCTGCCTGGCCAATATAGCCACTTTCACACAAGGAGAAAAGGAGTGTGTGTGTGCTTAGGGGTGTTCCTTTTTAATGCTGACATTTGGAAGCTGAGCTTTCCAGCCCAGCTCAGCCTCACAGTATACCAGGGCCTTCTAAATGGATCCCCAGAAGAAAAGTCGAAGACGGCAAACGCCTCCCCCACAATACAGACAAAATTTTCTGCCTAATTAGGCACTGACATGTTTACTATAACCTTTACAGAAGAGTAACTCGTGCTGAGAGACCCCTTTTGTCTGTTTTCTTCTGCAGAACAGACTCAGTCTCATGCACCCGATAAAGTAACACATTGAAAAGCCTCATAAAAAAAAAAATGCCAAAGCATCTATCAGAGTAAGTGTGTTTGAACAATGGCTAGGGGTTCCAGGGAGTTTTACAAAACACATTTTAATATTATACATTGAAGACTGTTCACTTAAGTGGCTTTGTTTGCCATCAGCAGCTGAGAGAAGAGAGAGGGGAGACAGGCAGAGTGTGGGTGACTGGGGTGCATAATGAGTGTCTGTCTCTCTCTGTATTGATGAGATTTGTTTAATAAGATTGCATCATGTGTAAATCTTGGCAAAGTGGATTAGTTGACTTTATTCCTGGCGAGTTTATTCCTATGAATACTTATTTAGCTTTGATGATGACCACAATGATGCTGAGGCCCAAAGAGAAAGGCGTATCCTCTGCAGAGCCTCCTTGTGGATTCTAGGTTGAGGTCACACTTTCTGGGGCAAACATCTCGCTTTCCAACCTAAATGTCTAATTTCATCCCTTACCACCGCCTGACAGTGGCCACATGAAGCGTCCATGTTGCCAGGACAGCTGATTCATGAGCACACTCAGTTCCATGTCTAGAAATTCTCCGGTCCAGAGAACTGTCTTCTGCCCCCTCGGTCACTGCCCTCACTGCTCTGCTCCCCCTTCTTCCAGGCTGTTTTCCAGAGAACTAACTGCTGGAACGGGCTTCCCTCGTGGCTCAGATGGTAAAGAATCCTCCTGCGATGCAGGAGACCTGGGTTCTTTCCCTGGGTTGGGAAGATCCCCTGGAGAAGGGAAAGGCTACCTACTCTAGTATTCTTGCCTGGAGAATCCCATTGACAGAGGAGCCTGGCGGGCTACAGTCCAGAGAGTCGCACAGAGTCAGACACGATGGAAGCGACTTAGCACGCCAAAGCATGAGACTCGAGACGTAGTTTTGATCCCTGGGTCAGGAAGATTCCCCTGGAGAAGGAAATGGCACCCCACTCAAGTATTCTTGCCTGGGAATCCCATGGACAGAGGAGCCTGGTGGATGACAGTCCATGGGGTTGCAAAGGAGTCGGACACACCCAATCTCTCTCACACACACACACACACACACACACACACCTGCTAGAATATTCCTTACTCCTTATTCTGGCTGTTGTAACTCCTGCAAGTCTTTCTGTTGCATTGCACACATATAAATAAATTGTAATAAAATTCAAACCCTTCGCCTGGAGTCTGAGTTCTTGCAGGATTTGACGGCTACCTTTTTGCTTTATCACCCAGTACTCTTGCCTCGCCCTCTGTGCCCACAGGACAACAACCCACTTGCTCCTTCTTGCATCTGCCAATCTCTCCTCGACTGTGACTCTTTGCAATGGCAGGTTTCTCTGCTTAGAAAGCTCTTCCTCTATGGAAGTTGGTTGCTTCTCATGCTTTAGAATTCAGCTCAAATGGCCCCTTCTGGGAGAGGTCCTCCCTGACCAGTCACACCTTCTCTGTAATTCTAGAGCATATCAACCTATTTATTGAAAGCACCATGGCACGGACCAGACTCTGAAATCATCCTGAGGGCTTGCTTAGTGATTGATCATTTTCTCACTAAATGTAAAGATGGAGTATCTGTCTCCTTGAAGACAGAGATCTTTCTTCTCCCCGCACTCAGATCATATCCTGGCACTGAAAGATGTCCACAAGTTATCTAAGTGAATGAACAAATAGATAGATCAAACAACGAAAGGGGGTTAGTCCAGTCGCAATCTCTGTCTCTACTTCTCAGCAGTGCAGTCAGCGCCTGTGATGGGTAAATCTCCTGCCTGCCCCGCCCCATCTAGATCAGATGTGACTCACAGCCATTCTGATCAACTTTCCTCATTGATAAAACCAGAGAGACCCTGCAAACCATCTTTTTAGAGCATCCCAGCCACCCAAATTCTTGTTGCCAGAAATCCCTGACCTGTGGATTGCAGCCTTTTAAGTATGAAGACTGCCAATAAGCATCGAGACCTCAAAACACCAGAAAGTACACTTATCAGGAGCAGATTTTGATTCAAAAAGAGTCACACAACTTTCAACGTATGGGTAGTTTCTTGTCATAGATAAAACTCATGATCTCTTCTATGATATATATTATGCAAATATTGGCCTGGTCTTCTCCCAAATTCTTGATTGGAAAAGGGGAGAGATATCATTAGAAAACTACACTATTCAAGCTACAAACTTTTTACTCTCTCAATAGATGGGTAAAATTTGGGAACAAATCCTTAAATTTTAGACATTTCCTTTTAAATCAAATGTTAAAAAACCAAAAGGGAAACAATTTAAAAAATACCACCTCAGTTGTTCCCCAAACCTGTAGTCAGAATGGTTCAAATAAAATTGTGCAAAATAGTTCATGGGTAGCAGGATGTGAGATACCAGACTTTTGCGAGGCATCCATTTTTGTAGTTGCCTTGAAAATCCACAATAGAGTGTTTACAGGAAAAGCATGGACAGTTTCTAAAGCAGCAGGAGAGGTGGAAGAGTTATAACCTGAGATGATTATAAAGCTCAAGAAGGTTGATTTTTTAAAATGAAACTAGAATTCAACCAAGACCTCATTTAAAGACATACCCCGTGGTGACAGGATCGTTTTCGCCAACCCACCCCACTAAATGACAGCTTAAAAATCACAGGAAGATTCCGCAGTGTGCAGGGCGGGCATAAATGAGGGGATCGCAAGAATTTCTGGCTGTGGACCCAGTCGGTACACGAAATGATGACACGGAGGGAGGCTTCCCTGTCATGAGCCTCTCGTGTCCTGGCGACTGTGGTCTGGAAATCTGTTAATATGTATATTATTATTGGCACTAATTGGCACTCGTGTTGGCAGGCCGAGTGAAAGAGATGGAGGATTTACTGTTCAGGAGGCTGAGCGCCTTTCAGTGGGGACTAGGCCCAGAGTGAGGGCTGTGCTGAGCGGCTGGGTCTGCTGTGTGTCCCAGCAGGGGGTCGGCTACTGGGCTATGGGATCCTTGACACCATTTCTGAACAGAGACCTGACTTTACAGAGAATCCAGATATCACAAGGCTCAGCCTCCCTCCCACCCAGAGAAATCTAAGTGCAGGCATATTTCTAAACAGAGACATTTTCAATTTAATTTTCATATAGATTTTTATTCCTGCCATACCACACAGAACTCGTTAACATAAGCATGACTTGAGTGCACAGATTGAGAGAGCAGGGCTGGTTCTTTCCTCCTTCTGAACATCAGGACCAAACACATAGAGCTCTTTGCATAAAGGGATATTGAAGATGGAGTGGTTTGATGGCAGGAGGCTTCTCCTGGGCCCAGCAGTGTTTTACAGAGACGGATGGAGAGCTTTCTGAAGGTCATCAAAACAAGATCTCTCTTATTATTTCCTGCACACGTTCGGCTAATTGGAATATTTTATATGCCCAATGGATATGTATCAGGTGGGGTCTGTATGAGGAAACAGTCCACTTACTTACTGGACTCTTGGGATAGGCACTTTCTAGGGCCACCATCACAGCTTTTTGGACTGTGAAGCTGTTTCCAAATCATGTTCTGTGACTTTCTCCATTTCTTGGTCATCAGCAAAAAAGGACTA
>SJYX01001856.1:145110-158046 GCA_006410675.1 Oreotragus oreotragus | reverse complement strand
AGGAGCAGCGGCTGTGCTTTGCTGGAGCAGCCGTGAAGAGATACCCCACTCCCAAGGTAAGAGAAACCCTAGTAAGATGGTAGGTGTTGCAAGAGGGCATCAGAGAGCATCAGAGGGCTGTTGCTGCTGCTACACTGAAACCATACTCACAGAAAAGTAGTCAATGTAATCACACTAGAACCACATTGTCTAACTCAATGACGCCAAGCCATACAGAAAATTATAAGACACTAATGAAAGAAATCAAAGATGACATAAACAGATGGAGATAGTCCGTGTTCGTGGGTAGGAAGAATCGATATTGTGAAAATGAGTATACCACCAAATGTAATCTACAGATTTAATGCAATCTCTATCAAATTACCAGTGGCATTTTTCACAGAACTAGAAAATTTCACAAAACTGAAAAATTTCGCAATTCATATGGAAACACAAAAGACCTCAAATAGCCAAAGAAGTCCTGAGAAAGAGGAATGGAACTGGAGGAATCAAGCTTCCTGACTTCAGGTTATACTACAAACCTACAGTCATCAAGACAGTATGGTACTGGCACAAAAACAGAAATATAAACCAAAGGAACAAGATAGAAAGCCCAGAAATAAACCCATGCACCTATGGGTACCTTATTTTTGACAAAAGAGGCCAGAATATACAGTGGGGCAAAGACAGTCTCTTCAATAAATGGTGCTACATGTAAAAGAATGAAATTAGACTACTTTCTAACACCATACACAAAGATAAACTCAAAATGAATTAAAGACCTAAATGTAAGACCAGGAACTATAAAAAACTCGAAGAGGAAAATGTAGGCAGAGCACTCAAGGACATAAATCAAAGCAAGATACTCTATGGCCCACCTCCTAGACTAATGGAAATAAAAACAAAACTAAACAAGTGGGACCTGATTAAACTTAAAAGCTTTTGCACAGCAAAGGAAACTATAAGCAAGGTGAAAAGACAACTCTCAAAATGGGAGAAAATAATAGCAAATGAAACAACTGACAAAGGACTAATTTCAAAAATATACAAGCAGCTCATACAACTCAATGCCAGAAAAACAAACAACCCAATCAAAAGGTTGGAAAAAGACCTAAATAGACATTTTTCCAAAGAAGACATACAGATGGCTAACAAACACACAGAAAGATGCTCAACATCACTCATTATTAGAGAAATGCAAATCAAAACTGCAATGAGATATCACCTCACACCGGTCAGAATGGCCCTCATCAAAAAGTCTACAAACAATAAATACTGGAAAGGGTGTAGAGAAAAGGGAACATTCTTGCACTGTTGGTGGAAATGTAAATTGATACAGCCACTATGGAAGATGGTATGGAGATTCCTTAAAAAACTAGGAATAAAACCACCACATGACCCAGGAATCCCACTCCTAGACATATACCCTGAGGAAAACAAAATTGAAAGAGATACATGTATCCCATTGTTCATTGCAACACTACTTACAATAGCTAGAACATGGAAGGAACCTAGATATCCATTGACAGATGAATGGATAGAAACAAGTTGTTGTATATCTACACAATGGAATATTACTCAGCCTAAAAAGAAATGCATTTGAGACAGTTCTAATGAAGTAGATGAACCTAGAATCTGTTGTATAGAGTGAAATGAGTCAGAAAGAGAAAGATAAATACCATATTCTAACACATATATACAGAATCTAGAAAAATGGTACTGAAGAATTTATTTACAGGGAAACAATGGAAAACCAGACATAGAGAATAGACTTATGAAGATGAGGAGAAGAGAGGAGAGAGTGAGATGTATGGAAAGAGTAACATGGAAACTTACATTACCATGTGTAAAAAAGCCAACAGGAATTTTCTGTATGACTCAGGAAACTCAAACAGGTGCTCTGTATCAACCTAGAGCGGTGGGATGGGGAGGGAGATGGAAGGGAGTTCCAAAAGGGAGGGGATGTAAATATAACCTATGGCTGATTCATGCTGAGGTTTGACAGAAAACAGCAAAATTCTGTAAAGCAATTATCCTTCAATAAAAAATAAATTAATTTAAAAAAAAGAATAGCAAGTACAGTAGAAGAAATTATTGTAAGGTACTTGTAGAGGGAGGAATTGGAACTCCATTCAATGAATATATATAACAAATTTATTGTCAAGGTTGGTTAAAATAAGCAAAGATGGCAAATCATTGGTACAGCACTATGCAACTCCTCAAAAAATTAAAAGAGCCACCATAAAGTAATCCCACTTCTAGGAATATATATCCAAAAGAAACAAAAATAATAATTGAAAAGACATCTGACCCTCATGTCTGTAGCAGTATTATTTACAATAGCAATACAATAGTAAATACAAGTGTATCTACAATATTCTTAGGAAATAATCTGTGTCCACCAATGAATGGGTAGATAAAGAACCTATGGGGTGTGTGTGTGTGTGTGTGTGTGTGTNTCAAATTACCAGTGGCATTTTTCACAGAACTAGAAAATTTCACAAAACTGAAAAATTTCGCAATTCATATGGAAACACAAAAGACCTCAAATAGCCAAAGAAGTCCTGAGAAAGAGGAATGGAACTGGAGGAATCAAGCTTCCTGACTTCAGGTTATACTACAAACCTACAGTCATCAAGACAGTATGGTACTGGCACAAAAACAGAAATATAAACCAAAGGAACAAGATAGAAAGCCCAGAAATAAACCCATGCACCTATGGGTACCTTATTTTTGACAAAAGAGGCCAGAATATACAGTGGGGCAAAGACAGTCTCTTCAATAAATGGTGCTACATGTAAAAGAATGAAATTAGACTACTTTCTAACACCATACACAAAGATAAACTCAAAATGAATTAAAGACCTAAATGTAAGACCAGGAACTATAAAAAACTCGAAGAGGAAAATGTAGGCAGAGCACTCGAGGACATAAATCAAAGCAAGATACTCTATGGCCCACCTCCTAGACTAATGGAAATAAAAACAAAACTAAACAAGTGGGACCTGATTAAACTTAAAAGCTTTTGCACAGCAAAGGAAACTATAAGCAAGGTGAAAAGACAACTCTCAAAATGGGAGAAAATAATAGCAAATGAAACAACTGACAAAGGACTAATTTCAAAAATATACAAGCAGCTCATACAACTCAATGCCAGAAAAACAAACAACCCAATCAAAAGGTTGGAAAAAGACCTAAATAGACATTTTTCCAAAGAAGACATACAGATGGCTAACAAACACACAGAAAGATGCTCAACATCACTCATTATTAGAGAAATGCAAATCAAAACTGCAATGAGATATCACCTCACACCGGTCAGAATGGCCCTCATCAGAAAGTCTACAAACAATAAATACTGGAAAGGGTGTAGAGAAAAGGGAACATTCTTGCACTGTTGGTGGAAATGTAAATTGATACAGCCACTATGGAAGATGGTATGGAGATTCCTTAAAAAACTAGGAATAAAACCACCACATGACCCAGGAATCCCACTCCTAGACATATACCCTGAGGAAAACAAAATTGAAAGAGATACATGTATCCCATTGTTCATTGCAACACTACTTACAATAGCTAGAACATGGAAGGAACCTAGATATCCATTGACAGATGAATGGATAGAAACAAGTTGTTGTATATCTACACAATGGAATATTACTCAGCCTAAAAAGAAATGCATTTGAGACAGTTCTAATGAAGTAGATGAACCTAGAATCTGTTGTATAGAGTGAAATGAGTCAGAAAGAGAAAGATAAATACCATATTCTAACACATATATACAGAATCTAGAAAAATGGTACTGAAGAATTTATTTACAGGGAAACAATGGAAAACCAGACATAGAGAATAGACTTATGAAGATGAGGAGAAGAGAGGAGAGAGTGAGATGTATGGAAAGAGTAACATGGAAACTTACATTACCATGTGTAAAAAAGCCAACAGGAATTTTCTGTATGACTCAGGAAACTCAAACAGGTGCTCTGTATCAACCTAGAGCGGTGGGATGGGGAGGGAGATGGAAGGGAGTTCCAAAAGGGAGGGGATGTAAATATAACCTATGGCTGATTCATGCTGAGGTTTGACAGAAAACAGCAAAATTCTGTAAAGCAATTATCCTTCAATAAAAAATAAATTAATTTAAAAAAAAGAATAGCAAGTACAGTAGAAGAAATTATTGTAAGGTACTTGTAGAGGGAGGAATTGGAACTCCATTCAATGAATATATATAACAAATTTATTGTCAAGGTTGGTTAAAATAAGCAAAGATGGCAAATCATTGGTACAGCACTATGCAACTCCTCAAAAAATTAAAAGAGCCACCATAAAGTAATCCCACTTCTAGGAATATATATCCAAAAGAAACAAAAATAATAATTGAAAAGACATCTGACCCTCATGTCTGTAGCAGTATTATTTACAATAGCAATACAATAGTAAATACAAGTGTATCTACAATATTCTTAGGAAATAATCTGTGTCCACCAATGAATGGGTAGATAAAGAACCTATGGGGTGTGTGTGTGTGTGTGTGTGTGTGTATAATTCAAACATAAAAAAATGAGGAAATCCTACCACTTCCAACAACATGGATGGGTGGTCCTTAAAGATATTATGATAAGTTGAATAAGTCAGAAAGAGAAAGGCAAATGCTGTATGATCTTACTTATATGTGTAATCTAAAAAAACTTAAAAACAAAAAACCCACCAATATCAGAAAAAGCGACCACATTTTTGGTTACCAGAACTAATGTGTGAGGTCAGGGGAAACTGGAAAAAGACTGTCAAAAGGTACAGACTCCAAGTTTTCAGATAAATAAGTACTAGGGGTATAAGGTAAATCATGATGGCTATAATTAACACTACTTTATGATATTTAGGAAAGTTGTTAAGAGAGTAGATTCTAAGATTTCTCATCACAAGCAGAATGTTTTGTATCTATATGAAAAGATATATAAACCTGTTTTGGTAATCATTTCCCAGTGTATGTAAATGAAGCCATCATGCTGTGCACCTTAATCTTATAAAGATGTATATCAATTATTTCTCAATAAAAGTGGAAAAAAAAAAACAAAAAGAAGCAAAGACAGACAATTTCCAATTTAACAGTACCTATTCAGTATAGATTATGGGCATAGCACAAGGATAACTGAGGAAATGTAAAATATTAAGTGTGCTACTCGATTTAATTATGGTTATAACCAATGTTATAAAAATAAAAGCAGATAACATTTGTTCAGTTCCTAAGATATATAAAACATTTTACATATTTTATCTTATTTCAGCTTTTTAGTAAACATATGGACAGATAATTCCATCTCCAGTTATTTAAAAAGGACATTGAGACTCAGAAGTATTAACACATCCAAAATTAGAGAACAGATATCTAGTAGAGTCAGGAAATATATCCAGATATATTTGACTTTACTGTATTATGGTAACTTAGCATCCATTCTGCCTTCTGCTCAGTCACTTGGCAATCCACCTCTCCTGCATTTATCATCTGTGTAGCAGATGTGAGCTCTTCATGGGGAGATACAGTGATACAGTCTCAGTGTATGAGATTGGTTCATGATCGACTGGCGTCAATAAGGTGCCATGATGGCACATATGCTAGGATACCTGGGAAGAAAATTCACATCTTTTCTTGAAGGATTTAAATCTGAGTTAAAAATAAGTTTTGCACATACTAACATCATATGCAAACACAACAGGAACTAGATACAGACGAGATGGATGAAGAAACTGGATGGATGGATGGATGGATGGATGGATGGATGAAGGTCCCTTGGGGCTATCACTCAAGCTACTCCAACACCCCCAGGATAACAGTTCCATGGGACAATTAATTGGTTAATCCATTATTGGTTAATCCAGTTTTTGTTTGGCTTTTCTCTTTCTTATAATTGAAGACAAAATGACTAATACGGAGGTCTGAATTCTCTTTCTTAGGCTTTGTTTTCTAGAACTGCATGACTTCTTTTAAACATGCAGAGTACAGCATTCTGTGGTCCTTTTGTAAAAATGTTATTATGTTTACTTTTCTTTCTTTTAGCATTAAACATAAATTTCCCTAAATGGAAATCTATTCATTCTCGATTTTTCATTCTATATATTCATAGATCTTTTAACAGACAATGAAAATTTGTTTTCTATCCTACCAGAGTAGTTTTATATACTCTTCCAATTGTTATAGCTTCCACCCTTGCCTGTACCGCCTGTTCTCAACATAACAGCCAGGCTGATTTTGTTTTGGAAAAATGGCAACAAAACAATTCCACTTCATACCCACTAGGATGGCTATAAAAAGAAGATAGATAGTAACACATGTTGGTGAGGATGTGGAGAAATTAGACATAGTAATGGTGGGGATATAAAATGATGCAGGTGTAGCGTAGGAGTTCTTCAAAAAGTTAAATATGGAGTTACTGCATAATCTAGCAATTCTACTGCATGTATACTCAAAAGAATTGAAGAAAGGTACTCAAGCAAATACTTGTACATGAAGGTAGAAACAACTGATGAATGAATCAACTGATGACTGGATAGATAAAATGCAGTCTAAATATATTCTGGAATATCATTCAGCCATGAAAGGAATGAAGCACTGATATACACTACAAAGTGGATGAACCCTGTAAACATTATGCTGTGTGAAAGAAGCCAGACATAAAAGGTCATATACTGTATGATTCTACTGATATAAAATTTGTAGAACAGGTAAATTCATAGAGACAGAAAGCAGACTGGTATTCTTCAGGTCCTGGAGGGATGGAAGATAACTGCTAAATAGAGTAGGGTTTTCTTTCGGGATGACAAAATATATTGGACCTAGATAGAGGTGGCAGAGAAGGCAATGGCACCCCACTCCAATACTCTTGCCTGGAAAATCCCATGGACGGAGGAGCCTGGTGGGCTGCAGTCCATGGAGTCACTAAGAGTCAGACACGACTGAGCGACTTCACTTTCACTTTTCACTTTCCTGCATTGGAGAAGGAAATGGCAACCCACTCCAGTGTTCTTGCCTGGAGAATCCCAGGGACGGGGGAGCCTGGTGGGCTGCCGTCTATGGGGTCGCACAGAGTGGGACACGACTGAAGCAACTTAAGCAGCAGCAGCAGCAGCAGATAGAGGTGGTGGTTGTATACACTGTGAATGTAGTAAATGCCACTGAATTCTGGACTTTGAGATGGTTATTTTATATTTTGATTTTACTATTTTTTAAATGGAGAAAATGGCAGCTCAAATCACTCATCTGGTCAAACCCTCTGATGATTTCCCAACCCAGTTATGGCAAAAGAAAAAGTCATGATGATGCCCCGCAAAGAACCCACACAGTCTGCTCCTCTGTCCTTTCTCTCTGGCCTTGCGTTCTACTTTCATCCTTTTTTCATTTCATGGCAAGTCTCCTTGCCATTCCTTAAACACTCAGGTGTGCTCCCCACCAGGGTTTTGAACTTATGGTTCCTTCTTCCTGGAATGCTCTTCCTCCAGATATCCGAATGATTCACTTCTTCTCTCCTTTGAAACTCTGCTCAGCTGTTACTTTTAAAGTGAGTTTTTTGTTTGTTTTCTCTTCTAACCAGAGTTCAATTACATACCCTCACTCAAAGCATTGCCTGCTCATTGCTTTCTTCCTTTATTTTTCTGCAGGATGTATCATCATCCAGTACATCATATACTTTATTTTATTCCATTCCAGAATGTAAAGTCCACGAGTAGAGGACCTAAGCCAGTGGCTGGCACATTGTAGGCACTCTAGTTATTTCACAAATACTGATTTCCACCTATCTCTGTGTTCCATGAATCAGATGCCATAGTAGAGACTGATTACAGTTAGGTGGAGAAAAAAGCAGCTATGTACAAGTGTGAGTCACCACTTGTGTGTAGATTTGGAGCTGGCAGTAAGGGAGCACCTTCCTGGTCAGGGCTCAGGCAACAGCTACTTTAGGGGCCCAATGCTATGAGTTTTGAGAATTATTCCTGGAAACTAAGAACAGAGTTTGTTTCTTCAGTCTTCACAAACATTCTATCAGCAATTGAAGCCCCTTAAGGAGTCCCTTGGTGTTTAATCTAATAAGAATGTATAGATTCTCATTCTTCACGTGAGAACCTTGACTGATATAGTATGATTAGGTGAAGAAAATCCTGAAATTAGGCTGTATTCACTTTAATAAGCTGCCCTATTGTACAATGAGGCAAATATCTAATATCTCTTACTCCTAAATATATATATGTGCTCAATCATGCAGTCATGTCTTTGTAATGCCAAGGACTTTAGCTCACTTGGTTCCTCTGTCCATGGGATTCCCCAGGCAAGAATACCAGGGTTTCCATGCCCTTCCCCAGGGGATCTTCCCAGTCAAGGGATTGAACCCATGTCTCCCACATTGCAGGTGGATTCTTTACTGTCTGAGTCACCAGGGAAGCCTATATATATATATATCATATATATATATATATATATGATATATATTTTATATATAATATACTAATAAGTAATAACAAATAAGAAATTATACATATATATTATATATAAAGATATAAAATTTGAAGAAGATAATTTCTGCTCCCAGAACCTCTAGGTACCTTTTTAAAAAGTGTGCTAAATTTTTAAAATATCTACTTGTTTGTGTCAGGTACCAGAACTGATATCCATGAACAGCACTATTTAGTTAGTTCCAAATATCCTTTTCTTCCATTTTTGTACCAATCAACCTTTGTAGCTTAACCAAGAAACATGGAGTCCTGTTGGTGACAATAAACAATTATTTATCCCACTAGGTCAGCTGGTTGGTGGCTGACACATCTAGAGAGATAACTGAGTGTAGCCTGAGTGACTACAAGTTAGGTCTGACTGAGTTTGACTCCTCACTTAGGACTGCTCCCCATGAAGAAAGAAGCAAGCATTTCCCAGAGAAAGATCTTTTCATCTAATTGCAGAAGAGACAGTGCAAACAGACAAGTCTTAAAGCTTAGGTTCACAACTGGCCACGATCACTTCTCCACATTTCACTAGCTAAAGCAAGTCTCATGCAATATACAGAGGGGAAGAGGTTGAAAGCCCACTTCACCTGTTTTTGGAAGAATTGCCAAGTTTTATGGCAAAAAGCAAGGATTTTGGAAGAGATGAAAAAAATTGAGCCCAAAGGCTCCATCTATCATACCATCTCTAGATTTCATATTTGGAGTTTCACAGCAATCAGAAATCAAGTTCTAATTTTATTATTAGTCCTATTAACATACTTTTGAATAATTGGGAAGATAAATTTGATAGCTTTTGTTTTAAAAATTAGCAATCAAAATACACTTAATAATGCATGAGTTTAGTATTTATAAATCATTTACATGTACATTGTAAAGAAGGTTGTCAAAACTCCTGAATACCATCAGGGAGTACATTTTCCTTGCTTAAACGAAGGAATACCTTTACTCAGCATGTAGGTCGAGTTGAATTCAGAGTCTTTCAATTTCAGGAAGGCACAGAAGATGACCATAAATTTATAAAATGTGACATTTTAATCAAGCCCCAAGCTGTTGGCTAATTACATTCCACTGCACTTAAAGGAAAAACAGGAGATGTCAGGTTGGTGTAGAGATGAGCACAAAATTGTCCTTAGTACTTCACTGATCATTATGAATACCACAGTATCAAATTACCCAGAAAGGAGTGAGTAGTAAATCCTTCTAAAAGTCATATTTCCAATATTCTTTTCAATTTCATTTTGGAGTAAATTTGGATACAGGTTTATCCAAGAGCTGACATTTTCTTTCAAGACATCTTTTCTGTACAAAGATATGTATAATGGATCTACTAGTAGCATTGGAGACCATTAAGCTATGGAAGCATGAAATCAACTAGAAGTTATTATTTTAATTCTATGCTCTTGGGCATAGCAGGATGAACACTATGCCAAATAAACCTTCATCAGGACTCTACCTAGTATTCTACATGCTAATGGGGCTTAAAGTTTAGAATATAGATGTGTGAGGATGCAGCCAGAGAGATACACTCACAAGAGATCAGTTATCTATCCCCAGAGAATAATCAACTGCTGAACTAAGAACTGAGGCAAAACATATGACACTCCACTCTGGTCACTGGCTTTTCTTCTTTGTGCTGTAATTGATCTCACCTGACCTGGTTTTCTAAGGACATAATATATGAAGCACTCAAAATCTACGTTCTACTGAAATATTTTTCCCTCACAAAAATGCTAGATATACTTACTATATCTAAACACGCAGAGGTAACTGACCAAAGAAAGGTACTAGCCATTCTTTCAGCTCAAGGAAGCAATAACTGAGTTTTTTACATCATTCTGTTTTACATTTTTTTTTCCCACAAGGTAATCTCACTTTCCAATGAGCTATTTGCTGATATAAGTAACAATTTAAAGGGAGTGGATGGTGAAGAGAAGGAAAGTTATTATGTATTTTATTACTTTTTTGCCTCCTGGAAAGAGGAGGGTCATTGTGGAAAGCAAGGAGAATTGACAGTAAAGTAAAATCACTGAGGCACTTACCACAAAGCACCTGTTAAAAGCAGGGCATGTTTATCTTCTTTAGACTTGTACTATGTTTGAAAATGAAAAATGTCACAGGACTAGAAAAGGCTTCAGAAGATTCCATGTTTATTCTTTTATTCTCAGAGTAGACCACAAAGAACAAGCAAGGAAGTGATTATGATTTGAATTGCAGTTCTGTGTTTTTTCCTTCCTACATTCTAGAAAGCCCTAGGTTTAAAGAAATAAAATCCTGATGTTTTGTATCACTAACTGAATGTCTCAAAAAATCTGCATTTCTGATATCATCAGCTTGATATCTAAAATCTGATCACAAAGAAGATGAATTAAGTATATAAGATTATGAGATAATTATTTATCCCCTCCTTTTTCTTTCTTTTTAAGATGGGGACTTCATTTAACTCCTTAAGGATATTAGAAGATAGAAAGATAGATAGGAAGAAAAAACTTCATCTTAAAATACTGTAATCAACAATTTTGAAAAAAATCATTGTTCTTTCCTTAACTGATGATAGTTCTTATATGTTCCAAAAAAGGAACTAACCTGAGAAAAATACATTGCCCATCTAAAGGAGATTGTGTGAATTTTTCCAAAGGTATACATCTTGCTAAGAGTTTTAATGAATGATTCTATCTAGCAAAATAAGAGACAGCAGTGGTATGATTTTAGGTAGTCTAGAAAGGATGTTTAATGAACTTCTGACTCATACTCCAGCATTTGAAGTATCAATTCTCAGAAGAAGAAATAAATTAATATTAGAATCTTGTCAATTTTGCAAAGTAACAACAAAAGAAGGTGTGACCATCCTGTTGATCATAGCATGCTTTACAAAGTTACCATCAGAAGTGAACTGAGTTCTATGAAATGTGCTACAGTGAATTATACTGAAGATTCTAAACCATAAACTTTCCCAAAGTTGTAATACACAGGACTGGGAAAGTGACTCTCTCAAGCTAAAATTTGGGGAATTAAATCACATAGTTGCAGGATATCATTATGAATGTAATAGCATTAAGTGCGGGTGGCTGTGACTGGCACACTAAGCGCTGGCAGCTGTGACTGGCACACTAAGCGCCGGCAGCTGCGACTGGCGCACTAAGCACGGCCGAGAGGAGCTACCCCACGTCCAAGGTCAGGGGCAGAAGCCAGGAGGACCCCATGCCTGAAGGGCGGCAGCCAAGAGGAGTTACCCCGCATCCAAGACCAGGGGTGGCAGCCAGGAGGAGCCACCCTGCGTCCGATGTCAGGGGCGGTGGCCGGGAGGAGCTACCCCACGTTGAAGGTCAGGAAGGGCAGCAGTGAGGAGATACCTTTCATCCAAGGTAAGGAGCAGCAGCTGCACTTTGCTAGAGTAGCCGTGAAGAGATACCCCACGCCCAAGGTAAGAGAAACCCAAGTAAGAAGGTAGGTGTTGCAAGAGGGCATCAGAGGGCAGACACACTGAAACCATACTCACCAAAAACTAGTCAATCTAATCACACTAGGACCACAGCCTTGTCTAACTCAATGAAACTAAGCCATGCCCCTGGGGCAAAACAAGATGGGCGGGTCATGGTGGAGAGGTCTGACAGAATGTGGTCCACTGGTGAAGGGAATAGCAAACCACTTCAGTATTCTTGCCTTGAGAACCCTGTGAACAGTATGAAAAGGCAAAATGATAGGATAATGAAAAAGGAACTCCCCAGGTCAGTAGGTGCCCAACACGCTACTGGAGATCAGTGGAGAAATAACTCCAGAAAGAATGAAGGGATGGAGCCAAAGCAAAAACAATACCCAGTTGTGGATGTGACTGGTGATAGAAGCAAGGTCCAATGCTGTAAAAAGCAATATTGCATAGGAACCTGGAATGTTAGGTCCATGAATCAAGGCAAATAGGAAGTGGTCAAACAAGAGATGGCAAGAGTGAACGTCGACATTCTAGGAATCAGCAAACTAAAATGGATTGGAATAGGTGAATTTAACTCAGATGACCATTCTATCTACCATTCCTGCGGGCAGGAATCCCTCAGAAGAAATGGAGTAGCCATCATAGTCAACAAAAGAGTCTGAAATGCAGTACTTGGATGCAATCTCAAAAACGACAAAATGATCTCTATTCGTTTCCATGGCAAACCATTCAATATCACAGTAATCTAAGTCTATACCCCAACCAGTAATGCTGAAGAAGCTGAAGTTGAACGGTTCTATGAAGACCTATAAGACCTTTTAGAACTAACACCCAAAAAAGATGTCCTTTTCATTATAGGGGCCTGGAATGCAAAAGTAGGAAATCAAGAAACACCTGGGATAACAGGCAAATTTGGCCTTGGAATGCAGAATGAAGCAGGGCAAAGACTAATAGAGTTTTGCCAAAAAAGTGCACTGGTCATAGCAAACACCCTCTTACAAAAACACAAGAGAAGACTCTACACATGGACATCACCAGATGGT
>SJYX01001856.1:93432-137562 GCA_006410675.1 Oreotragus oreotragus | reverse complement strand
GGGGAGAAGCAGTCAATTAGTTGGGGGGAAAAGAAAAATAATTTTAAGCAAAAGAAAGGTCTTACCCAGATAGACATTCAAAAGCTATCCTGCTTCAAGATAAAAAATGTTTGTACTCTTGGAAATAACTTCTAATGAGATTTATCATCATTACCATATCATGATCATAATAGCTTCATACAGAGTTCTGATTACTACTGGGCACTGCTTTGAGCATTTTACATGTGGTAACTTGTTAAATGTTCACAACAACTCTATGGGTAAGTATTATTATTATTTCCAGTTTATAAAAGAGGAAACTGAATTATAAACAGGTTCTATAACTTATTAATGGTCACACAGCTACACTCCTGGTTTTATAGCTAAACAGTTCTACCATTATTCCCAAGGACCAAAAAATACTCATACCACAGGTCTCTGGGCTCTGTGAATAGAATCCATGTGTTGTATCCAGGTAATTCCATATTGCCTGTACCCAATGGCCTTGATGGTACTATACTTTGGGCTTAGAATTGTTTAAAAGAATAAAATGAAAGTTAGAGGTCAGTATACCATATATTAAATCATATCAAGTTAATTAAAATTAATATCTGAAACATCATTTATATGCAAAGGTCTTTGTTTATGTTTGTTTTTTTTCCCTCTCATTAACATCAGCCCCACTGAGCTTCTGAATACATCTCATTGTTTTTGCAAATTACAGCCCTTGTCTATTTGTGAAATCACTCACTGTGTCAAAAGAAAAAGATGCTTTCTCCCAAAAAAGTTCATACTCAAAGTAGTTTGAGTATGTAGGTTATGGGCAACTAATAATCACATGTCTGACAACTTATCCAGAATACAAAACTTGAAGATGTTTTGAGCTGCCTTTAATTCTATTGATTACATATCATTATTTATAGAGACATATAAATATATGTATTAAATTTAAGCAAAGAAAAATTGAGTTCCAAGTAAAAGATGCAGGTCTTTGAATGATATTTAACAGTAAGCTAATAAATTCGTCATAAACATCACCTAAATTTTAGTGTTTTATGATTGAAATTGAACTGCTCCTTTTCCAAAAGCAGGCAGATAAACTCATGCCTGCAGAAACTTATCTGTTATAATGCAGGTACTGAACTAACAACTAATTGCGTGTATAATTAGTGAATATGACTATTTTTATTTAAGAATCTATGCCTGGTGCTTGAAAAATGCTTTATCTCTTTAATTCATTCAGTGTTTATTGAGTGCCTACTGTGTGTCTGGTACTCAATCTAGGAGCTAATGATATAACTTGTGAACACAGCAGACACAGCCAAGATACAAACAGGAAACAATTAAATGGGAGACTAATTCTCCAAAGCAGAGATTATGTTAAATGTTAAGACATACTGGGGTTTCCCCGGTGGCTCAGTGGTTAAAGAATTCACCTGCCAATGCAGGAGACATGGTTCAATCCCGATCCAGGAAGATCCCACATGCCACGGAGCAACTAAGCCCATGCGCTGCAAATATTGAGCCTGTGCTCTGGAGTCCAGGAGCTGCAACTACTGAACCCACATGTCACAACTACTGAAGCCCGTGCTCTGCAACAAGAGAAGCCACCACAACGAGAAGCCCCCTCACCGCAATTACAGAGTAGGCCCTGCTCACCACAACTAGAGAAAAGTCATGCAGCAAGGAAGACCCAGCACAACCAAAAATAAACAAATAATTGTTTTTTTTTTTTTTTTAAAGATTTACTGGACTGAAGAGTGTCCCTGACAAATTCATGTTGGCTGAGTACCTAGAAATGTGACCGTACTTGGAAATTGGGTCTCTGTACCTAGTCATGCTGCATCTAATTGATTCAAAGTAGACTCCAAATCCAATATTACTATTGATTTTATAAAATGAAGGAAATTTGGATAGAGACATGGACACACAGAGATGAGACCATGCGAAGACAGAGATTGGAAAGATGTACCCATTTGCCAAGGAAAATCAAGGAAGACCGACCAGCATCAGAAGCTAGGAAGAGGCAAGGAAGGATCCTCTCCTGAGCCTTCAAAGAGAGCTTGGCCCTGCCATCACTTTGATTTGAGAATCAAAGCTATGAAAGTACAGACTTTTGCTGTTTTAAGGTACCAGTTTACAGTACTTTTTGAAGGCAGCCATGGGAAACTAAAACAGTAGGCATGAAGGAAATGAGCAGATGAGTATAGTAGGAAACATTCCCTCAGGAGCTGTTCAGACAGGGTGGTCAGGGAAAGTGCGTCTGCCAGAGGGTGACTTTTAAGGGGAGATTAGAAGTATAAATTATCTTGTCAAATAGACAGTGGAACAGCATACCAGCCACAGGGAATAGCAAGAACAAAGGTCAAGAATTAGAAAAGAGCTGCAGGAACTAAAAGGAGGGCAGTGGGGACTGAAGGAAAGATATAGGCAGAAAGAGACCAACAGACTGAGATGCATCCTTACTGAGTCCAAGCTCTTACTGCTGGCCACATGAAAAAGCAAGCCAAGAAGATGGTGAGATTGTGCCCCCCAAAACCACTGGGCATGAACTGGAATTCAGGTGTCTTTTATACTAAAAGGGAAGAGCATGAAGTCAGCCACTTCCTGGTCCCCATCAGCCTCTGGAGGGGTTGTGTTCATTTCTTGTTCCCTGCAGTCATCTACAAGTGGGCCTCCTCAGGATGTTTCCTATGAGCTGAACAAAGGTATTTTAGCTTAATGCTCTTTACCTGGGAGGCAGGATTCTCAGAGATGGTTCATTATGGATAATTTAAGCTTTTAGGCAACATCCATTTAGTGATTAACTTGTAACAGAGTACAAAAGCAATTTCCTATTACAGCATGAAAAAGAAGTACTAATAGAAGAGGCCACTGTGGCACAGATGTTACCATTTCCTCAAGGAGCACCCACTCTAGTGAGGAGCAAACCCACGTTACTGATATCTCTGATTAATGATAAGAAATAATAAAATCTCTAAGGAATGTACAGTATTCCCAGAAAGAAATTTCTTTCCTTTTCTGAGATTAGTAGAAAGGTTTCAGGACAATGTGCCTTTTTGTACTGGGTCTAAACATACAAATACAATTTGCATATATGCCCTTAGGTCAGATACCCTAAAAAGAAAGCCTGAGGTGGGGATTCTTATCCTAGAAATTCATTAATGGTGTGCTCTCTGGAGAAAGGGAGAAGCTAAGTAAGGATGTGGTTTCTGGTGATGTCTAGCCACAGTCTGATCAATTTGCATAGGAAATCTCTTTTGCCTGGAGGCAAATAGCTGAGCTTTTGTGTCTCCTGCCCAAGCAGTTATTGGCCTTCGGTGAATTGTGGGGCTTCTTTCATTCTCAAGCCCCTCCCTGGAAATCAGCTTCTGTGTCTAATAACAATTCTGTGAAGAAGGATGCAAATGAGAGTCCTTGGGTGGAAATATGAGCAAAGGGCATCAACTAGAGAAGTACAGATATGCTGCTGCTAAGTCCCTTCAGTCCTGTCCAACTCTGTGCGACCCCATAGACGGCAGCACACCAGGCTCCCCCGTCCCTGGGATTCTCTAGGCAAAAACACTGGAGTGGGTTGCGAGCTGGTCACAAAGAGTTTGAGTTATTGGAGGAGGGAGAATTATAAGGGCCAACACCCTCCTATTCAAATAAACTCTAGCTGACTGACCTCATACAATGAATGAGGAAGGAACTGGCCAGGCCCAGTCTCATCTAACTTTCCTCATCTATGCATCACCATCGCTTCATTCTGCTTCTATTAAAGGGTAACAGGAAAAGGAAAGAGAAGAAAAACTTTACTCCTTTCTGCAATGTCTCAGAATGAGGAAATCAATGATAAAACTTTAAAGTTTTAAAGTTGACAGCAGATGCTGGATCGAATAACAGTGGCTATTTCCAGACAGAACTACCATCAAGAAGAAAAAGAGAAAGCAGCACACGCTGCCTCTTTGTTTCGTCTCTGTCCCAAGAGACAGATGAATGATTAGTGGTCCCATCTTTAGGGATTGCAACACTTGTCCCAATTTCCCTTCAATGAATCCTTGAAACATCAATTTTGTTCACTTAACTCATAGTCACTGAAATGTATTTACTATCTAGCAGACATCATCAGTCCTAGGGAAGTGAGTTGCAGGAAAGTAAAGATAATTTCACTGAAGTGTTTTGCCAGGGTAAGGATCCTAATAACATTAGTCCTGATATGAAACCAAGCCTGTAATATAATAAAATAAAAATAGTGCCATCTTTTTTGATGTTTTTAACTTCCTGATTTATCATTGTAGTCAAGGAAATATTGAAATAATTCTTCAGTATAATATGTGTACGTATGTATAGATACAGACGTGTATATACATGTATATACACGTGTATATATACATACACATACATATACATATGTATACACACATACATATAGCAATAATAGGACAATAAGGCTAGTTCACTTCTTAGAGATAATGATGGAAATAAGTTGATTATCAGCATGAATACTGACTGGTAGTTCATCAAATCCAGGGGAACTTCTGGACCAATAGCAGATCAGAATTAGGAGAATTGTTTCTTCTCTCTTTCTGAGCTGCACCTCACAGCTTGTGGGATCTCAGTTCCCCCAACAATACCCTTGGCAGTGAGAGCATGGAATACTAACAGCAAGACCCAGGCCCAGGAATTCCCAAGTTTGTTTCTTAAAGTCACATTATCTGTTATTTTCTTCAGTGCCTTCAGGGCACTGTCTGTAACTGTTTTTGTGTTGGTTTCTCCCTGCCATTTAATAGGAGGAAATATTCAGTGGAGTAGCCAGCTACTATTATTTTTGCATTAATATCAACAATGAGCACTGTGCTATCACTGTTGGCAGTTTTCTCCTTCTAATAAATAATATATAGTTATTTTTATACAAGCAATTATAAATAATTTCTTACACTTAAAAAGTTAATGAATTACTTTAGTTCATTGTGGAATGTCCTCCAGGATAACAAATATGATTGCTTATAACATTAGAGCTAACAAATCTTTTGTGAATGCATCCAATTTCATTGGCTCTATGTCTTTTAATACTCCTAATCACTTGTAGATTACTTGAAGATTTTAAATAGTTTGCTTCAGTTGTAAAAGTTGTTGAAGAGTACTAACTATATTTTATATGTTTCAGATGTATCTTTACAGAAATTATTTGTTGGGAGTACACCAAAATTTATACAATGAGCACATTTATAGACATAAAATACTTGCTCTGAAAACCAGGCAATTAAGTCTGTAACAGACTACTAAAATATAGAAATTTGGTGAGTGAAAGTCCCTCAGTCATGTCTGACTCTGTGACCTCATGATTTGTAGCCTGCCACGCTCCTCTGTCCATGGGATTCTCCAGGCAAGAATACTGGAGTAGTTTACCATTGCCTTCTCCAGGGGATCGTCCCATCCCAGGGTTCAAATCCGGATCTCCTGCATTGCAGGCAGACTCTTTACCCACTGAGCCATTTGGTAAATTACACTTAATCATCATTCAAATAAGTAATTTAATTTTTATTCTGTTCATAAAATATAGCACTGGTCAGTTAAATATTATTTTTTGCTTTTAGAGAAATATTGGGATTATTTTATAGTTTTGCTCATATTCTTTTTTTTTAACTCTTCTTTTAAACATTTTTACTGAAGTGTTGATTTACTAAGTTTCAGGAGTACAGCAAAGTGATTGAGTTATATATGTATGTATGTATGACTCTTTTACATACATACATATATATTCCTTTACGTACATATATAGTTTTTTACAGATTCTTTCCATTATAGGTTATTATAAAATGCTACATATAGTACCTTATGCTATATAATAGGACCCTGTACTATTCATTTTATATGTAATAATGTGTATCCGTTAACCGTGCTCAGTAGCTCAGTCATTTCTGACTCTAGGCGACCCCACAGACTGTAGACTGCCAGGTTCCTCCATTCATAGGATTTTTCAGGCAACACTGGAGTGACTTGCCATTCCCTTCTCCAGGGGATCTTCCCAACCCAGGGAATGAAGCAAGGTCTATGGTATTGCAGGCAGATTCCTTTCTGTCCGAGCCACTAGGGAAGCCTATATCTGTGAATCCTAAAGTAAAAATTTATCCCTCCCCTCACCTTTCCCCTTTAGTAACCGTAAGCTTATTCACTATGTTTTCGAGTCTGTTAGGTGAATAAGTTCATTTATGTCTTATTGTTGGATTTCACATATAAATGGTATCATATGGTATTTGTTTTTCTCTGTCTGACTTCATTTAGTATGATGATTTCTACATCCACTTGTGTTGCTGCAAATGGCCTGAATTCATTCTGTGTTCTGACTAATAGTCCTTTGTATATATGGACCACATCTTCTTTATCTGTTCAATTGTTGATGGACATTTAAGTCATATCCATGTCTTGGTTATTATAAATGGTGCTGCTGTGAACACTGGGGTGCATGTGTCTTTTCTTTTCCAAACAGTTAGAATTCTGTCTTGATATATACCCAGGAGTGGCATCTGTGGATCATATGGTAACTCCATTTTTAGTTTTTTAAGGAACCTCCATACTGTTCTCTATTCCACAATGGTTGTACCAAACCATATAAGGTGGTATTTTATGGTGGTTTTTGATTTGCATTTCTCTAATAATTAGCAATATTGAGCATCTTTCTATGTGTCTGTTGACCATTGATATGTCTTCTTTGGAGAAATGTCTATTTAAGTTTTCTGCTGATTTATGATTGGATTGTTTGTTTTTTGATATTAAGCTGTATGACCTGTTTGTATTCTTTGGAAATTAGTTCCTTGTTGTTTGCATCATTGATAATATTTTCTCCCATTCCACTGGTTTCTTTGCTTTGCCCGTATTCTTAAAGATCTTTAATGCTCTAGCTATTCTATTCTGGCTGAACTAAAAATTGTATTACTTTGTTGTTGTTGTTCAGTCATTCAGTCTTGTCTGACTCTGCGATCCTGTGGACTGCAGCATGCCAGGCTTCCCGGTCCTCACCATCTTCCAGAGCTTGATCAAACTCATGTCCATTGAGTCAATGATGCCATCCAACCGTCTTGCCCTCTGTCATCCCCTTCTCCTCCTGCCTTCAATATTTCCCAGCATTATACGAACAAGGCTAATGGAGGTGATGGAATTCCAGTAGAGCTATTTCAAATCCTGAAGGATGATGCTGTGAAAGTGCTGGACTCAATATGCCAGCAAATGTGGATAACTCAGCAGTGGCCACAGGACTGGAAAAGGTCAGTTTTCAACCCAATTCCAAAGAAAGGCAATGCCAAAGAATGCTCAAACTACCGCACAATTGCACTCATCTCACATGCTCAAAATTCTCCAAGCTAGGCTTCACCAATACGTGAACCATGAACTTCCAGATGTTCAAGCTGGTTTTAGAAAAGGCAGAGGAACCAGAGATCAAATTGCCAACATCCGCTGAATCATCGAAAAAGCAAGAGAGTTCCAAAAAAACCATCTATTTCTGCTCTATTGACTATGCCAAAGCCTTTGACTGTGTGGGTCACAATAAACTGGAAAATTCTGAAAGAGATAAGAATACCAGACCACCTAACCTGCCTCTTGAGAAATCTATATGCAGGTCAGGAAGCAACAGTTAGAACTGGACATGGAACAACAGACTTTTCCAAATAGGAAAAGGAGTCTGTCAAGGCTGTATATTGTCACCCTGCTTGTTTAACTTCTATGCAAAGTACATCATGAGAAACACTGGACTGGAAGAAACACAAGCTGGAATCAAGATCGGCGGGAGAAATATCAGTAACCTCAGATATGCAGATGACGCCACCCTTATGGCAGAAAGTGAAGAGGAACTAAAAAAACCTCTTGATGAAAGTCAAAGAGGAGAGTGAAAAAGTTCGCTTAAAGCTCAACATTCAGAAAAAGAAGATCATGGCATCCGGTCCCATCACTTCATGGGAAATAGATGGAGAAACAGTGGAAACAGTGTCAGACTTTATTTTTTGGGGCTCCAAAATCACTGCAGATGGTGACTGCAGCCATGAAATTAAAAGACACTCCTTGGAAGAAAAGTTATGACCAACCTAGATAGCATATTCAAAAGCAGAGACATTACTTTGCTGACTAAGGTCTGTCTAGTCAAGGCTATGGTTTTTCCAGTAGTCATGTATGGATGTGGGGAAGGCAATGGCATCCCACCCCAGTACTCTTGCCTGGAAAATCCAATGGACGGAGTAGCCTGCAGTCCATGGGGTCGCTAACAGTCGGACAGACTGAGCGACTTCACTTTCACTTTTCTCTTTCATGCATTGGAGAAGGAAATGGCAACCCACTCCAGTNAGTACTCTTGCCTGGAAAATCCAATGGACGGAGTAGCCTGCAGTCCATGGGGTCGCTAACAGTCGGACAGACTGAGCGACTTCACTTTCACTTTTCTCTTTCATGCATTGGAGAAGGAAATGGCAACCCACTCCAGTATTCTTGCCTGGAGAGTCCCAGGGATGGGGGAGCCTGGTGAGCTGCCGTCTATGGGGTCACACAGAGTCGGACACGACTGAAGTGACTTAGCAGCAGCAGCATGTATGGATGTGAGAGTTGGACTGTGAAGAAGACTGAGTGCTGAAGAATTGATGCTTTTGAACTGTGGTATTGGAGAAGACTCTTGAGCATCCCTTGGACTGCAAGGAGATCTAACCGGTCCATTCTGAAGATCAACCCTGTGATTTCTTTGGAAGGAATGATGCTAAAGCTGAAACTCCAGTACTTTGGCCACCTCATGTGAAGAGTTGACTCATTGGAAAAGACTTTGATGCTGGGAGGGATTGGGAGCAGGGGGAGAAGGGGACAACCGAGGATGAGATGGCTGGATGGCATCACTGACTCGATGGGCGCGAGTCTGAGTGAACTCCGGGAGTTGGTGATGGACAGGGAGGCCTGGCGTGCTGCGATTCATGGGGTCGCAAAGAGTCAGACACGACTGAATGACTGAACTGAACTGAACTGAACTGAAATGAATCGGCACTTCACAGCAGGTGGCCAAAGTATTGAGGCTTCAGCTTTAGCATCAGTCCTTCCAATGAATGTTCAAGGTTGATTTCCTTTAGGATTGACTGGTTTGATCTCCTTGTTGCCCAAGGGGCTCTCAAGAGTCTTCTCCAACACCACAGTTCAAAATCATCCATTCTTTGCCATTCAGCCGTCTTTATGGTCCAGGTCTCACATGCATACATGACTATTGGAAAAAAAAATCTAGCTTTTACATTAATTTAAATCCCTAAAATTCATATATGGTCTAGTCATGTAAACACTTAGATTGCAAGGGTCTATCTCTTAGGCAGCCTTTACTAAATATAACTATGCCAAAAAAATTTTTGCTGTAATTCTTATATTAAAGAAATATTGATGCCTTTGTATATGTTGAGAGCCAGAGTAATAATTAAGATATTGGGGCTAGAACCCTCAATTTCAGTTCAGTTAATTGCTTTATCACTTATTCATCCTGTCACCTTCCTCAAGGTATTTAAGTTTTCAGTTTCAGAATACTCATTCATAAGATGAAGAAAATAATAGTGCCAAGTGTACATGATTGTTATGGAGATTAAAAAAGATATTGTATACAAGGCATTTGGACCAATGTCTGGCCTAAAATAAGGACTCACTTAATGTCGGCCATTATTATAGATTTTAGCCAGTGTCTAAGTGCAGAACAACAAAAATATTTGTCTCAGTTAACAATTAGGAGAATGTACGTAATTTAATACCTTGAAAATGTAAATGCTCACTTTCTAGTTAATATAGTATAACAAAATAGAAATGATTCAAAATTTAAATAGCGTATTCCATCCAGAACAAAGACTTGTTTATCTTCCAAATATCTTAATCTGTAAGTCTCATGTAAACTTTTCTTGACAAAACTATTTTAATATCTTCATAAAATCCTGATACACCTTAGATAAAACCTACTTTCTCCTATTTACCCATTATATCAGTACTTGAAATTATCTACAATCATGGGATTTATACACTAAACTTTTTAGTAAAATATAGCAAACATACAGAAAATGGACGTGGTGATGAGTGTTCAACTCATTAAATTTTCTACAGAGTAAAACCCCCATGTAAGTACTGTTCAGCTCCAGAAACGGAATTTTACTAGCACCCCAGTATCTCCTACCACACCACCTCCTGGGCAGTAGCTTCTTAAAGTTAGTCACTATTCTGGTTCCTCTTAGTTTTGCATATTTTTCAAACTTATAACTGTAACTGTCAGCCCACAGTATTCTTTTATTTCTGGATTCTCTTGCTTATCATTATGCTCATGAGATTTATCCACTTCTGTTGTCTTTATTTTCATTGTGGGTATTATTTAATTTCATGACTCCATCATGATATATTTATTCATTTGGTACTTGCAAATTGGGGCTAATTTCTAAATTTAGCTAGTATGATAATGCTGCAATGAACATTTTTATATGTATATTTATTAGGGGACATAGGATTCTACTTCTGTTGGATTTATACCTAGGAGTGGAATTCATGAGTCAGAGGGGTCTTGGGAAATTTCTGAGTCAAACTGCATATATTGAGCTTAAGCAGATACTGTCAACAGGAATATACTTTAACAGAAATAGGACTTAATGATTACCCATTTTATTGGTGAGCAAACAAAGACTGGTGGCTAAGAACTTGTCAATAGGTCTAAGCAATACCAGTCATAAACATGGGAGTAAAAACAGATCAAATACCCACCATGTGCGAGACATGTTACTAACTGTTAGGGATAAAATAGCAAGAGAAAGGAGGCTTGACCTCTACTTTCATGGTGCACAAAATATAGTACAGGAGACAAATGTAAAATAAAAAGTCAAACTGACAAGTTTATAATATTAAACAAGTTGAGTTCTTTGAATAAGAGAAACATGACCCTAGGACATAATATAACACATAATATCATTTATTCTAAATTAGGAGTTCACAGAGGTCTTCCCTTAGGAAGCATGTTGAAGCTAATTTTCACTGTCTAGATAATAGTCAAGTAGGAAAAGAGGAGGCAGAAGGATCTTCTAGATATAAGATATAGTGTGTAATATACACACTATATATTCCAGATATAAGATATAGTGTGTATCTTATATCTTCCAGATATAAGATATAGAACTGGTGAGCATGTAAAGAATGGTTCTTATGACAAGACCTGGGGAGGGACTAGTGAGTAAGGAGTTTGCAGAGATGGGCAGTGATAAGAACACACTTGGCCTTTAGCTATGGTTAAAGATTTGGAATTGTTTCCTAAGAATAAGAGGTGATGGAAAGGTTTTTTTGTTTTTGTTTTTTTAACTTTTAATTGTATATTGGAGTATAGCCGATTAACAATGTTGTGATTGTTTCAGGTGGACAGCAAAGGAACTCGGCCATACATACACATGTATCCATTCTCCCCAACTCCTCTCCCACCCAGGCTGCCAGAGCAGACAGAGTTCCCTGCAATATACAGTAGGTCCTTGTTGGTTATTCATTTTAAACAGAGTGTGTATATGTCGATCCCCAAATCCCTAACTATCTCTCCCACCCCTGGCAACCATAAGAATGGAAAGATTTAAATATGGAAACAGGGAGAGGTACAGAAAAGATCACGATGGCTGTTATATCAGGAATAGACAAGACAAGGGCCAGCATGAATGCAGGGTACATAATCATAGAGTTTATGCTGTTTCAGACAAGGGTGAGGCAGTGGAGATGATGAGAAGCAGACTGATTACAGTGATATATGTAAAACAAATAGGACTCAGCAAGGGAATGGATGGGAGCTATGCAAGTAAGCAACACATTAAGAATGAGTCCTGTGTTTCTGGTTTGCTCAGCAGGATAGATAGGTAACTAGCTAATCCTGGGAATAAAATAATCCTAGCTGTTGATATCACTAAATCTAATGTAGCTTTTTTTTCTTAAATTACTTTTAAATCCTGGAATTAAACCCAAGAACAAATTGACTGACTGTTTTTTGTCACCTTTAGAAATGCTGTTTTTCCTCCTGAAACAGCCCCAGATGCTGCCATCAGCTTTGCATTCCTGGCATCTACCTCAAATCTTCAATATTTTTAAATCTATTGATTGTGGATTTCAGCAAGAAACATATTTCTGGAAGTGTTTAAAGATAATATCTGTTGTACATGCATATGAAATAGATCAATCGCAATCACCCACTCACTATCTACTGATCAATTTGAATGCTACTAAGATATTGTTATGAATTTCTTCTCATTTCATCTCCTACCTTTAAACACACTCTGAATTTGTTCTGGGTTTAGTTTGCTATCATAAACCTAATGAAAACATTTCATCTACATGGAGCTGTCAAAGAGATGTCTATGAGTGTTTTGTTTCAATAAACAGTAGGTAAGACGTACTTAACTGGATATATCTTTCTTCATAAACAAAATGTCTCTAAATTCTACATCTGTAATTTGAGATTCATTTAGTACATACCTTGTCATATTTAAGCTGTGAGTGATTCATATATTGTTCTAGTCAGATTATGTTTTGGATAACTAAACAGTGTTTTTAAAAAGCTATAATAGAAATTCTTGAGAAAAGAGTTAAGCAAATATTTTATTTTCCTCTCCATTTTTGCTTTCAAATTAATTATGCATATCACTGCCACATTAAATTTTCTAAAAATACATTTTGCATCATGTCCCTGAGTAGGGATATAAGTTATTCCCTATTACATACTTCATGAGACCGTTTCACATTTTAGGTCTTCCATAAACTTTTCTTTGCCTAAAACCACCAATTCATTTCTTTCTACTTCTCAGAAAACTGGGTCTGTCATATTCTACCAACTTCTTTATTTCCTCTGAAACTTGAACTTTTGTGTATTGTTCCCTCCCACCCTCACCAGGTCCTGAAAAAGCCAAAATACCAGGACCTCTCCAAATATATGACCCATACCTCAAAGATAAAATTAAATATACAAAGCTACAGTAATCAATACAGTATCAAAGACAGAAATATAGATCAATGGAACAAAATAGAAAGCCCAGAGATAAATCCACACACCTATGGGCACCTTATCTTTGACAAAGCAGGCAAGAATATACAATGGAGAAAAGACAGTCTCTTTAACAAATAGTGCTGGGAACACTGGTCAACCACTTGTAAAAGAATGAAACTAGAACACTTGCTAACACCATACACAAAAATAAACTCAAAATGGATTAAAGATCTAAACATAAGACCAAAAACTATAAAACTCCTAGAGGAAACATAGGCAAAACACTCTCTGACATAAATCACAGCAGGATCCTCTGTGACCTACCTCCCAGGGTAATGGAAACAAAAGCAAAAATAAGCAAATGGGACCTAATTAAACATAAAATCTTTTGCACAATGAAGGAAACTATAAGCAAGGTGAAAAGGCAGCCTTCAGAATGGTAGAAAATAATAGCAAACAAAGCAACTGACAAAGAATTAATTTCAAAAATATACAACAGCTCCTTCAGCTCAATTCCAGAAAAACAAAAGACCCAATCAAAAAATGGGCCAAAGAACTAGACAGACATCTCTCCGAAGAAGATATACAGATGGCTAACAAACATATGAAAAAATGCTCAACATCACTCATTATCAGAGAAATGCAAATCAAAACCACAGTGAGGTACCATCTCACGCCAGTCAGAATGGCTGCTATCAAAATCTACAAACAATAAATGCTGGAGAAAGTGCAGAGAAAAAGGAACCCTCTTACACTGTTGGTGGGAATGCACACTAGTACAGCCACTATGGAGAACAGTGTGGAAATAGAAACTGAAATAGAACTACCTTATGACCCAGCAATCCGACTGCTGGACATACACACTGAGGAAATTAGAATTGAAAGAGACACGTGTACCCCAGTGTTCATTGCAGCACTGTTTACAATAGCCAGGACATGGAAGCAACCTAGATGTCCATCAGCAGATGAATGGATAAGAAAGCTGTGGTACGTATACACAGTGGAATATTACTCAGCCATTAAAACAATGCATTTGAATCAGTTCTAATGAGGTGAATGAAGCTGAAGTCTCTTATACAGAATGAAGTAATTCAGAAAGAAAAACACCAATACAATATACTAATGCATTATATGGAATTTAGAAAGATGGTACTGATGACCCTATATGTGAGACAGCAAAAGAGACACATATATGTTAGACCTATATGTGAGAAAGCGAAAGAACAATCTTTTGGACTCTGTGGGAGAAGGCGAGGGTGGGATGATTTGAGAGTGTAGCGTTGAAACGTGTATATTATCATATGTGAAGCAGATCACCGTTCCAGGTTTGATGCATGAGACAGGGTGCTCAGGGCTGGTGCACTGGGATGACCCTGGGGGATGGGATGGGAAGGGAGGTGGGAGGAGGGTTCTATATGGGGAACCCATGTGCATCCATGGCTGATTCATATCGATGTTTGGTAAAAACCACTACAATATTGTAAAGTAATTAACCTCCAATTAAAATAAATTAATTTAAAAATTAAATTAACTGCCATTAAGCCTTCCATCATTATTCCAGCTCACATCTATCATTCATTTTTTTAGTTATCTCAATTACACACATAATTATTACCAGTTTGCTTAAGCAATTAATTAGTTGGTTTGCAGGATGATATTTACCATGAATAGATACTATCTTCTCTAAAGCAAAGGACCTCTGTTTATATATTTCTGTGTCTATATCACAATGCTGCCAATGTAGGGTCTTAATAAAGAGATGGTAAATTGATTACTTGATTGATTGATTAGAATACCTTGAGCTATTTATTAAACAAAATTTAGTCATTTTTGTACACTATTACATTATTATTTTCTATTATTTTCAAAGTTCTAAGTACCACAGATATAGAAAACTTTACAGTTATGTTATCCAGTCTTTCCTGTAATTCTGTGGCAATTGGAGAAAAAGCCAAAAATGAAACCTAAAATGAGAGTAACTGAACCATCTGGAAATTCAAAGTTATTGAAAGAAAAAGCTGCAGAGATTATCACACTTTTATTGCAGTTCCGAAGCAGCATATGGCTGAATATTTCCTCATGAAGTTTGCTCTGAACTCTGTAACTGAATATAAGCACCCCAAATGCAAAATTGGAGAAAAAGCCAAAAATGAAACCTAAAATGAGAGTAACTGAACCATCTGGAAATTCAAAGTTATTGAAAGAAAAAGCTGCAGAGATTATCACACTTTTATTGCAGTTCCGAAGCAGCATATGGCTGAATATTTCCTCATGAAGTTTGCTCTGAACTCTGTAACTGAATATAAGCACCCCAAATGCACATCAAGATGTCATCCAACAACTGCCATTAACAATCTAAACTTTCCAAAGTGAAAGTCGCTCAGTTGTGTCCAACTCTCCTACGGCATGTACCATGTAGTCCATGGAATTCTCCAGGCTAGAATACTGGAGTGGGTAACCTTTCCCTTCTCCAGGGGATCTTCCCAACCCAGGGATCAAACTTTCAAAACTGAATAGCAATTTGGGAATGTGTAAACAGCAACATATATAAATAAATATGATGTGCATCTTAGAATGTATTTATATATGATTGATATTAAGATAGATATAGGATAGTTATCTATATATTCNTCCAGGCTAGAATACTGGAGTGGGTAACCTTTCCCTTCTCCAGGGGATCTTCCCAACCCAGGGATCAAACTTTCAAAACTGAATAGCAATTTGGGAATGTGTAAACAGCAACATATATAAATAAATATGATGTGCATCTTAGAATGTATTTATATATGATTGATATTAAGATAGATATAGGATAGTTATCTATATATTCATTTATTGTTTAATAATTATGTATCGGGCACTTGTCATGTAACAGGAAATATACTAATTGCTAAAGAAATATAAGTGACAAAAACAAAGACATGAACTGTGGTATGACAAAGTTTGTAGTATAGATGTGCAGAAAGATAAGTACTAAGGAAATACATGCAAAATGGATTAATATAGATTATTTCATTTATAGAAAATAAACAACTGTCATTATAGAAAATGACAAGCAGACCTGAAGAAAGGCCTCTCTGGAAAAATGAAATTTAGCTTGATCTCTGAAGAATGAGAAGGAGCTAGCAGTGCAAAAAGATCAATTTATCATTTTCTTTATTAAATATATTCGAGTTGTTAGGGTAAAACATGAAGCAAATACTGTATGTCATGGAATCTTAACTTATTCTTATGGTCCCATATCAGAGTCTGCTCAACAATTTTATGATATGGGAAACTGCTTATATTCTGTTTACCAAAGTAATTATAGTTATAATTTCAAGAAGAAATAGATTTTATGAACAAGAGTATAAATCATTATGCTCATAATTTTCTTTTTTACTCAAATAGAAGTACTGTTCATAATCATTCTGATATCACCCTACTTTTCTAAAAATGACCTAGTGATTAAAGAATCACACTAACATGTAATAATATTTATCAAAAATAACCAGGCTTAGAGTGAAGGTATTTGTATTCTGGTTCAATCTTTATCATTCAATGACTGTGGGCTCTCAAAAACCACTTGAAATAATTTAATCTCTTCCCTGATACAATGAATACCTTAATCCTCTGAAGTTTCCCACCCATGTTCCTGATGATCCTAGGATTTCATAAAGTGACTCAGTGACTATCCAGCTGGGGAAGGAGTTAGAGGATAAGAGAAATATGGTAGAAGGAACAGCTTTATGTTTCTCCTACTTCAATATATATATAATAAATAATGCATAAATTGTGACATTACATATTTTACATTTTGGAATGCTGAGTGAGCTTTGACTAAAAGAATAGGTTCTGTCTCTAAAATGACACTGTACACCACTGGATTAGTAGATCTGAAGACTGTCTTTAAGCAACAATTTAAGAATCAGTGTTCTTCAAATCTAAGATTAAAAGTATCCTTTACTTAAGACAAAACCAAAATAAACTTGTAATGATAATCTCCAGATGTTCCAGCATGACTAGTTTAAATCACTAGTTAAACTATTATAGTTAAATCACTAGTTTAAATCACTTTCAAGTAAATAAATTTATCTGAAAAAATGGGAAATAAAGGTAGAGAAAGTTCAAAGCAGAAATGATAGCATTCTAGAACCAAGTTATGCTTCCTACATTTGTGCAACAGATATCATCTACTTCCATGAATCAAGTCACCACTACCTTCAGCCACCTCCTCAGAATATTGACCCTAAACAGAGGTGAAACTTAAGAATTTCACCTTTCCATTTCTGTTCTCTCATTTTAAAGTCTCACTCAACTGTATGGTTATTTTTATGACATTAAAAGCAGGTAGAAATTGCAACTAAAATTTTAAAACATTGTTTTTGGTCATTCATACAATGAATGAAATCCAAGGACCAGGTTGTACACAAATTCCTTGAGAATTCCCCTTTTATCGGATGTATCAGAAGAAAATAGCATAAATGTGGTTACCTCTGGTTGGTGACTTTCTGTCAGAAACAATGGTGACAGTATGAAAGACAACCATTTCATAGCAATGAATCATTTTCAACAATATTAAAAATATATACCTATTTCCAATAAAATCCTTGCAAAGCAAGATCTAATAGAGCTTTTGAAATAAAGCTAGTTTCATTCATGCAAAGTATCTGCTATGAAGAGTATATTATTGTTACATAACACTGAAAAAGAATTAAGATACATAGGGAAGAAAATATAAACTGTTGATCTTTAAAAATTGAATTACTAAGAATGTTTTATGCCAACTTATTCTCTGGAAAATATAGAGAAGGTACATTTTTCTCTCTACCTCAAGTGATAAAAGTTCACCTAAAAGATCAGAAATGTTTTCATATTTCACATGAGCCCTTAAGAAACATCCTTTCTGCAAGTGAATGTTTTCCCTATTGGCTTTAATTAAGTTTAGAATAGTGTACCTAGACACTAAAAAATGAAAGCAAATCAAATTACCATTTAGACCAACTTCTAATATTTCCCCTCACAGATGTACTCAGCTTTCGATGTGTTCATGAAAAGTTCCTCTTAAATCAAATTTCTGATAATCAATCACACTTTAAAAGCACTAGGAGAATTTTTTATCTAAAGGACTCTTCTTTCAGAGTGAACTGCACAACCAATAATCCTTGGAGGTACCACACAATCTTTAATTGCTTAAGCCACTACAAAAATCTGATTTTATGCCTAACTTATCTGCTTTAAGTACAAAGCAGTTGATGCAAATGGCTCAAATGTCTCTCAGTGTTATCTAGGAAGATGGTGTCAGTTAAAATTTTAAAAGAGTTTTTCACTCCTGCCCTTACTACATGTACCATTACTCACCAAAACTGCTACCGGTGCTCTCCAGTCAAAGCCCACCAGTATTACAGCTGTCATTGAACAAGTTAGGTTTATTATCCATAGTAGTGATAGACCACACTTGCCGTGGGAACCATGGAATGACTAAATAAGAGGATATTAGAAAGGACTTGTTACAGAACTTGGACTTATGTTAAGGGCTTTGGGGAAGAGTTTAAAGATATGGGACTTTGCTCTGGACTGGATATTCTCAGGCAGTGGGGGTAGTTCTATGAATGGATATATTAATAAATCTTACCTAGAGGAGGAGAAGATTAAATCCTTCAGCTCTAATGGGTGCAAAAGCAATAGTCCCTTATATCATAATGAAGAATAAGGTGTTTGGTATTTCATGGTTTAGACAGTGTTAATGTTTAGTTTGTGTTCAGGCATGATTGCACAGCAGTTTTATTTTTGTCTTGATCCATTATCGCTCATAGAGTTGCCATGTCTGATGTTGATGTTTTCTGAATCAGTTTATATTCAACAGGGGAACTCTAAGACATGACTGTGAACACCAGATCATTCTACAGAAACATCAAGTTCTAGCTGCATATCAGGGGCTAGAATTCCCTTTCTCTGTGAAAATGTGTTCAGACTTCAGCTTGTTATTTGTTGTCTCATGATCATGCTTATTTTAAAGAAATTTATTTTCACTCCTCCAGAACCATCTTAAATAGACTTTTCAAAGTGAATATCTCTCTTATCACTCACTTTTTCCTCTTACTTAAAGTAAATCTACAAGAGAGGCTTTTTGATTAACAAGTCCTTTTTTCCAAGTTATAAATAACTCTGGAAGCTATCACCTCAGACATGCAGATAATGCCACTCTAATGGCAGAAAGTGAAGAACTAAAGAGCCTCTTGGTGAGGATGAAAGAGTAGAGTGGAAAAGCTGGCTTGAAACTCAACATTAAAAATACTAAGATCATGACATCTGGTTCCATCACTTCATGACAAATAGAAGAGGGAAAAGTGGAAGCAGTGACAGATTTTATTTTCTTGGGTTCCAAAATCACTGACGACGGTGACCACAGCTATGAAATTAAAAGACACTTGCTTCTTGGAAGAAAAGCCATGGCAAACCTAGACAAAATATTAAAAAACAGAGGCATCACTTTGCTGACAAAGGTCCACACAGTTAAGGCTATGATTTTTCCAGTTGTCACGTACAGACGTGATAGTTGGACCATAAAGAATGCTGAGCACTAAAGAACTGATGCTTTCAAATTGTGATGCTGGAGAAGACTCTTGAGAGTCCCTTGGACTGCGTGGAGATCAAACCAGTCAATCCTAAAGGAAATCAACCCTGAATATTCTTTGGAAGGACTGATGCTGAGGCTGAAGTTCCAATACTTTGGCCACCTGATGTGACAAGTCGACTCATTAGAAAAGACCCTGATGCTGGAAAAGATTGAGGGCAGGAGGAGNCTGCGTGGAGATCAAACCAGTCAATCCTAAAGGAAATCAACCCTGAATATTCTTTGGAAGGACTGATGCTGAGGCTGAAGTTCCAATACTTTGGCCACCTGATGTGACAAGTCGACTCATTAGAAAAGACCCTGATGCTGGAAAAGATTGAGGGCAGGAGGAGAAGGGAGCAACAGAGTATGAGATGGTTAGATAGCATCACTGACTCAATGGACATGAATTTGAGCAAACTCTGGGACATAGTGGAGGAAAGACGAGCCTGGAGTGCTACAGTCCATGGCAGTCAGAAAGAGTTGGACATGACTTAGTGACTAAAGAGCAACAACTGGAAACTGTATGGACAAACTGTTACTTTTACCTTTTATATGCAGATATGTAAAGATGCACTTTTTTTCCTAATCAGAGAGTCAAAGAAATAAGTTTAGATGTCTTGATAGAAACGAAAATCTTCTATACTGTTTTAAACAGCGTTTTTAGTTGCTATTACCAACACTTGTAACATTGTAAAGCCATTCAACCATTCAACCATTGTGAACCATGCTAAGGTTTTTCTCAAGATTTCTGTTTCTAGTTCAGTTCAGTTCAGTTCAGTCGCTCAGTCGTGTCTGACTCTTTGTGACCCCATGAATCGCAGCACGCCAGGCCTCCCTGTCCATCACCAACTCCCAGAGTTCACTCAGATTCCTGTTCATCGAGTCTGTGATGCCATCCAGCCATCTCATCCTCGGTCGTCCCCTTCTCCTCCTGCCCCCAATCCCTCCCAGCATCAGAGTCTTTTCCAATGAGTCAACTCTTCTCATGAGGTGGCCAAAGTACTGGAGTTTCAGCTTTAGCATCATTCCTTCCAAAGAAATCTCAGGGCTGAGCTCCTTCAGAATGGACTGGTTGGATCTCCTTGCAGTCCAAGGGACTCTCAAGAGTCTTCTCCAACACCACAGTTCAAAAGCATCAATTCTTCGGTGCTCAGCCTTCTTCACAGTCCAACTCTCACATCCATACATGACCACAGGAGAAACCATAGCCTTGACTAGACAGACCTTAGTCAGCAAAGTAATGTCTCTGCTTTTGAATATACTGTCTAGTTTGGTCATAACTTTTCTTCCAAGGAGTAAGCGTCTTTTAATTTCATGGCTGCAGTCACCATCTGCAGTGATCTTGGAGCCCCCAAAAATAAAGTCTGACACTGTTTCCACTGTTTCCCCATCTATTTCCCATGAAGTGATGGGACCGGATGCCATGATCTTCATTTTCTAGTTCAAGTTAGACTTGATTGCCTAGTGGACTCAGTAATCAGTTACCTTTATTAACTGAATCCAGCAACACTGTGTATCTAAATTTAAGCAAGGGCTTTTGTCACTCACAATCAAGCATTAAAACACTAGAGCATTATACTACAGAACTCGACAAGAATAAGCAGAACAGAATATTAGTAGGTTAGTTTGAGAGAAAAATAGGAGACAATGGAGCAATGATAGTTGCTTCAAGTCAATGCAGTAGTGTTTTCATTTTTGTTGCTCCGGGGGCAAAAACCATGCACGATATTTAGGCAATTAGGTGTAGAATTCCTATACTGAGAATTGGATTGGAGAGCTTACATGTTTATCCAGCCCAAGGATTTGGGTTATGGTCAGGAAACATAGTGCCTGGAAACATAAACCAGATAGTGCCTGGTTTATGGTACCATTATCCTAAGCCATTTGTGCACTCAATTGAAACACACATTTGCTAGGTGCCAAGCATTGTGCTAGATGCCGGTGATGTAGTAGAGACCAAAATCGACAAAGCTGTCTGTTCTTATGAAACCTATTTTATAACATACAGGCATAAGCTCTACAGAGGCCAGCGTATAACCTAAAACAGTGTAAGTATAGACTGTAATATAAGCCATGAAGGGAAGAAAGTGGTTTAAGAAGATGGGAAAATAAAGTCCATTTTAATAAAAATATTTAAATGTTAAGTTTGGATGGTTAGAAAATAGGTTAATGAAGTAGCAGGTAAACTCTTCTTGTTTTTTTCTTGGCTTATGTTTTGACTTTTACCTGTGATTCCCAAATATAGATAATTATCATTGGGATGACTGAGTAGAAGAATATAAAGAAATCAATGTAAACAAATCTGTATTATTTAAAAAAACTAATTATCAAGTCTGTTGAAAAGTTGTTTGACTTAGAGTATCAGCAACCTCTAATTCAGCACAAATATGTATCACAGACCTCAATATCACCTGCTCAGAGTATTTTGTTTCTTATTCAATAATTTTTTTCAGTTTTAGTGGAGAACTTATACTGATAATAATTGTGTTTATTTCTGGTTTTGTAAAAAATTTCATTACATGGAACACCAAGAAAATGGCCTACTGTATTTTTCTATGATCTTAAATATGATGATACTTGCACTTAAAATTTAAAAGCAACTAAGCAAATTCCATATCACAAAGTAGCATAGAAAGTTGAATAAAGCAGAAGCAAATGTATAAATCCCATTTTGATAAGAATGAAAAATCTTTCAGCTAAATAGAGGAAAATAAACACACAAAGAAAAAATATATATATATTTATAAATTATTTCTTAGCAACACATAGAAGCAACTGTGAAATTGATTAAATGTGAGATTTAGATCAATAAAAACAAGATTTAACAATAAAAACAGCAAGATTCAACCAGAAAATCTCTGTTGCTTTAAATAAAAGCCAGTAGGATAAGGTGGGATTGTCCCATGAGTCAACCTAAGCCAAAATCTTTTGTTTAAATACCAACCATAAAATACTGTTCAACTTGAAGAATTCTGCTTCTCCTAATGAGCACATTACTGACATTTTCAAAAGATCCATAGATTTCTCTCACATTAGCAAGTTATAAAAGTTGTTTTTTGGTTTATTTTGAAATTTCATGACTAGACTCGGTTTGGGGAGAATAAGTAGTATCCAAAGAAACTGTTCACTTGAATTCTCATTAATCAAGCATCTGAATAGTTATCATTTATTTACCTCTCACAACAAATCTAGATGAAAGGAATAGAATTTGAGGCCAATCTATGCATCTTAACTATATAAATTGAATATTTTCATCTCAATTTATTTTATACCCAAATATTCTCACCTGTAAATTTAGTATAAAATTAATTTCAAGCATAATTTTATCTACAAAAATATCTTTCCAGTTGAAAAATTTGCACCCAAACAAGTTCACCTTTTAATTATGTGGTTTTCTTTTTCTTCATTCTAAGAGTACATTATAATTTTCCCATAAAGCTATTTTTTTTTAAGTTTTCATTGCTTTATTCCAATTTATTCATCTCTGTAAATTTCTTATTAACTTTTTTTGCATTGCTGTGCATTAATTCACATCAGAGAATATTTCTTCTCATTTATGTGACATTAAAATTACTCAGTAATATTTGTTTGAAAAATGTTACAGAACTTACTTATTGTTAAATCCTTAGAAATCGAGTTTCAAAACTCCTTCTGCAAAGGAAATGAGAGTTGATTTGAAGAAATTAATGTCTGAATTACTGACATTCTTAAAGTCTCACCTTAAGCCCTCTCTGCAGTCACACAATCTCTGTGAATGGTTGTCTAGGGTCTTCGTAAAACAAGACTATGACATGCTGGAGGCTGTCAAACATTAATGAGCATCTACCTAAAACTGATCAGACAGTGTGAGGTAACTTAAAATTTAATTAGAGAAAAAGAAGTAAGGAACCATCACACTCATGAAAATGGCTATAATCCATTTTCTTATTTTAAAATTTAGGATTTGATTCTTAAAAGTCTTGAAAATATTCCATTAAGATATATTTAACTTCCTTGATATAGCCATAACTGTTTCCTAGAAGATAATTGCCATTATGTATCTTATATTTATTAAAAATAAGATTAAATTTTATTATCCTTCAAATTGAAGTGTTGCTATATAAATTTAAATAACATATAGATTTAAATTATCTAACCTTTCTTCTTAATTTTTAATAAAAATCAATTTTTACTTAAAAACATTTTTTTACTTCAGATCTAAAAAGCACATGAATCAAAAAATATAGAAAATCTGAATTTTACCATGGTGGCTAAGAGAAAAAAATAACCTACCTGTTTGCAATCATGAACTAAGAGCTGTCTTTAAGTTGAAAGATTCACACTCATTACATTTTTTAGCTTTATGGTAAATAAGTTTAATTTGTTTTGTCACAAGGAAAGAAGGAAGGAAAGGAGAGAGGGAGGGAAAAAATGAATGGAAAGAGGCTTCAACATAACAGGAAAAGTAGAAAGGTTTTAAGACACACAAAATCTTTATAGGAATACATTTATTGCAGTACTTCTCAATATGTGTTACACATATTACTTAAGCTAAATATGAACATTTTTATTTTAATATTTGTTTATTATAATGCCTATTAAAGTGTTAGTCTCTCAGTTGTGTCTGACTGTTTGCAACTTGCCAAGCTCCTCTGTCCGTGGAATTCTCCAGGCAAGAATACTGAAGTGGGTAATCATTCGCTTCTCCAAGGGATCTTTCTGACCAAGAATTGAACCCAGGTCTCCTGCATTGCAAATGGATTCTTTACCATCTAAGCCAACTGGGAAGCCCCCAAGTAGGAAAGCACTGAGAAATGCCAGGAGCATTTCTAATGCCTATTAGAAATAGCGTTCTAATGCCTGTTAGAAAAGTATAACTAGGGGATCAAACTAATGATTTATGTCTCTTACTCCATAGCAGGGCTTCCCAGGAAGCACTAGTGGTAAAGAATCCCCCTGCCAATGCAGGTTAAATGTAAGAGATATGGGTTTGATCCCTGAAAGATCCTCTGGAGGAGGGCATGGGTAAGCCTCTCCAGTATTCTTGCCTAGAGAATCCCATGGAGAGAGGAGCCTGACAAGCTGCAGTCCATAGGGCCACAAAGAGTTGGACACGACTGAAGCAACTTAGCATGCCCTCATGCACGCCATAGAGGGAGCCAGAATTATTTAAGTAAAACAAGGAGTCACATCAAGTAAGATGCTGAATAAATCAGTTTAGTTGATATGGAAGAAAATCATGAAGATAGCCCACAAATGACTAAGGTATAAAAAACTTTCTATGAAACGAAGAAATTCATCAACTACAATTTTCATTTGACCAAAATGTTTTCACTTTGCAGTCAAGTCCATGATACCATTGCATGTAAAGTGTTAGTTGCTCAGTCATGTCCAACAGTTTGTGACCCCCTGGACTGTAGCCCACCAGGCTCCTCTGTCCATGGAACTTTCCAGGCAAAAATACTAGACTGAGTTGACATTTCCTTCTCAAGGGGCTCTTCCCCACCCAGGGATCAAACTTGGGTCTCCAATATTGCAGGCAGATTCTTTAACATTTGAGTCACCAGGGAAGCTCTGGTGCATATAAAACATATAAAAGTGTAATTAAAAAGATCAACTTGGATGTCAGAGGGATTTCAGTCTGAATCTTTGCTATTTCCTAGCTACTACTATTAGACAACTTGCATCTCAATTTTGTCATATGTAAAAATGGAGATGCACAGAATTATTTAGAGATATAATCAAATGTAAGCAAAATGATAGGTCAGTGCCTGGGCTGATATGTTTATATGTGACAATTTTATTTTAAAACATAATTAATATAATGGTGAGTTTTGAGCTAATATGATTTGTTGATATAAAAAACTGCAGATATTTTCCTTCGTGGAAGAATTTAAATTGTGGGTTCTGCCACTCTGTTTTTTTCTCTCTGAAATTACAAATGGCTAACTGTACTAATTTCTTCACATTTTGTGTGCAGTTTCCTGCTTGACTACGATGTAAGAAGGGCTTCTGATGGATGAGCATGACATAGTTTGTTCTTGTTTGGACTGCCACAAATTAGAACTGGGAAGTTATTCTCTAGACCAAGGCTTTCAGTTTCAATGTGGTATAACGTCTACGTGTGGACACAGCTGCTGCCTCCCACTAATCAGCACAACATTTCTTTGCAACTATACAATAGGGATTCATCAGCTATTCTCTGCATGGCCTTAGTTTTCTCAAACTGATGTAGTGGATAGGATGCAAAGAGGTACTAGCCACATAACTTGCTTGAATAGAAGAAAAAAAGGGCAATGACTTGCTCACTTGATGAATGGATATGAACCCTGGACTAGAAATCAGGAATACCATGGTATTAACTCTTACCATTTTTTTGGACAAAATAAAATGGCTTAAATTCTAAAAACAAAAACAAAAACAAAAAAAAACCAAAAAACTTTCTATGAATCTGGTCTTCAGAACTGAGGATAATGTAATCATGAATAACAGACTTTTTCAGTTTGCCCATTCTTTTTGACATATTGGCTTTTTTGGTTTTGTATATGTTGTTGTCTTTGTTTTATTTGACTTAGGCTTATTGCTTTATAGTTACAAGTGCCAAGTGTTACAATTATATTCAAAATTAGGAGGAGAAGGGAAGTTTTCTGTTGTTTTTTTTTTTTTTTTCCTGCTGTCTTGTTGTTCAATCACTAAGTCATGTCCAACTCTGTGTGATCCAATTGACTGCAGCAGGCCAGGCTTCCCTGTACTTCACTATCTCCCAGTTTGCCGAAACTCAGGTCCATTGAGTCAGTGATGCCATCCAGCCATCTTATCTTCTGTTGCCTCCTTCTGCTCCTGCTCTCAATCTTTCCCAGCATCAGAGTCTTTTCCAATGAGTTGGCTCTTCACATCAGGTGGCCAGTGTTGGCGCTTCAGCGTCAGTATCAGGAAATTAAAGCTTTACTTGAAGGCCCCCCCCCCCCCCCCCACCAGAAAATTTCTCTTATATCTTATGGGCCAGAAGATCTTCACATGGCTATAAATGACATTGAAATATTTGTACATGACAATTAGGAAATGTGGAGATAGAGGTTCATTTGGATCAGTCATGATTTATCCCCTCATGTTGGACATGTTACTATTCTTCAAAGAAAACAAAGCAAACATACAAACACACACTTGCACATGCACACATACATACACACACACATCCATGATTTTGATAGCGAACAAGAAAGGTAGAGTTGTGGATAAGTATGACATAAAGTCTGTCACATAAACCTTGCCCCTTCAAAGAGCTCTAAGTTCCGTGAGCAGAAGAGGATCTTCCTTTCTATTAGTTTACTCAAGGCCATGAGAAAACTTCATTTTTAAGTACTGAATAATCTCATGTATTCATCTATTATTTATATTCATATTTGGAGAATAAGCATCTTATTTTTAGGGAAGAAGGGAGTGTCAACAGAAATAAAAAGAAACTAAAAGAATGGACAGAAACTTTTTACCATGAGGTTGACTTAATATTCACTACATGAAGGTGTCAAGAGAGCCATGTCTAATAGATTTCAAGCTTTGGTGACCAAATCAGAAAAGAAAACATCAAAAGAAATGGAGAAACAGAGGAAATTGCTTCAAATTTAGAAAGTTGTTTTATATATATTTAATACTTAAAACTCAGACACTTTAATTTTTATATGTGTGTATTTGCTTTGGATTTTAAATTAAACAAAAGTCAGAGTTTCAAATTATAAATACAAAGATTTTTTTAAAATTTATTAACACTTCAAGTTCACAACTTTTATTGAACTATGCCAGTCTGCTCATAATCCCACCTAATGAAGTTTTCTATGAAGTCAAATGTTACATTTTCTAGTTCTGAAATTTCTAATTGATTCATTTTAGACTTTTAAATTCCTCTCCTGAGAAATTCGTGCCTTCATCCATTATGTCCCTGTTTCCCTGTAAATTATTTAACATACTAAAATGTTATAAAGGCTGTGTATGTCTGGGTCATCTTTAGATCTGTTTCTACTGACTCATTCTTCTCTTGAATATGGTGACATTCTGATATAGTCAAGAATATAGTAATTTTTATAATGTTATTATATTAAAATTGATTGATTTGTAGAGATGCTAGATACTGTTAAGCATCTTAGAATTTTTCTAGCACACATTTATATTATTTACAGATGACTTTAATTTTGTGAACACTTTTATTAAGCTTTGTTAGGGCAGGATTATTTTGCTTTTGCCTTTGATCTTTGGGCATGGTCCTTACTGCAGACTATTCCTAAAGTATGTCCCTTCTAAGTTTTCCATAGACATCAAAGTTTTATCAAACCACTTCAACTTGATAGGACTCCAACATGAAACTCTTATTCTCCAATGTGGAAAGTGACAAAACCTTTGCTCACATTTTAAACCTTCTATCAGTTGCTTTCTGCTGGTTTCCTTGAAGTTTTGCTCTGTGGATTTACACATAAACTGAAAATTTTGAGTCTATCTGTAGATTTGGGGACTTCCTTCTGTATCTAACTACTTTCTACCATTTTCTTCTCAATTCTTAATCTCTCTGACAGTTTCACACTGTGATATCCAACTCTGCAATCAAGATATCTTTCACCTTGAACCTTAGTATACCCACACAGACTGGAGAATCCCCTCAGGGAATTCCCCTAGGGAAAAGTAAGTTAAATGTGGATCTCACCTGTGTGTGTGTACCCAGTTGTGTCCAACTCTTTGGGACCCCATGGCCTGCTAGGCTCCTGTGTCCTTGGTATTTTCAGGAATGAATACTGGAGTGGGTTGCCATTTCCTACTCGAGGGGATCTTCTTTACCCTAGGAATTGGACTTGTGTCTCTTGCATCTTCTGCATTAGCAGCCTTATTCTTTACCACTGCACAACAGTTCTCACCTAGTTAATTTCATTTCAGGAGTTCTGTATCTACTTCTCACTGCTTCCAGTGCCTCTTTAATACTTCAAACACTTAAAAAATTTTTTCTTTGGCAATTTTTAATGTTTCACATATGCAGAACTGAAAATTATACTTAAAGGCACAGAAAGAAGGAAAGGTAGTTGTGAGAGCATAAATCCACAGGTAGGTGTGTGTGTGTGTGTGTGTGTGTGTGTGTGTGAGAGAGAGAGAGAGAGAGAGAGAGAGATCAGTCATGTCCAATTCTTTGTGACCCTATGGACTGTAGCCCATCCCTCTCTCCACGGGATTTCCCAGGCAGGAATGCTGGAGCAAGTTGCCATTTTCTTCCCAAGGGAAACTTTCTAACCCAGGGATTGAATCTGCATCTCTTGCATTGCAGGCAAGACCCTGGATAAAATCATAGGGCTGTTCCTCTTTAGCTTTAGGGAAAATAATGTAGCATTAAATTATGTACTTATTTTTTATTATATTTTCACATAAATACAATACCCAAATATCAGCTGAGCCAAAAACTTTCTGGTCAGATACCAAGGGTGTATAGTTGATCTTGCTGCTGTTGCTAAGCTGCTTCAGTCGTGTCCGACTCTGTGCGACCTCATAGATGGCAGCCCACCAGGCTTCTCTGTCCCTGGGATTCTCCAGGCAAGAACACTGGAGTGGGTTGCCATTTCCTTCTCCAATGCATGAAAGTGAAAAGTGAAAGGGAAGTCACTCAGTCGTGTCCTACTCTTCGCGACCCCATGGACTGCAGCCTTCCAGGCTTCTCCGCCCATGGGATTTTCCAGGCAAGAGTACTGGAGTGGCGTGTCATTGCCTTCTCCAATAGTTGATCTTACTCTGAAATAAATCCCTAGACGGTAAATACCGTCAGTGTGTGGGGGCTCTAGGGACAATGTCAGAAAGTAGACAGAGATTTAAAGCCGTTAAACAGAGAACTTTGAAAACTGGAAAAGAAAAATTTTATGACATCCGTTTTGAAAATAAAAATTATCTGCATATCAAGAGCTATAATTTTCAAAAATAGAATCAGGCCTGATTAAACATTACTTATGACTTACTGATAAGATTATAAAAACAAAGCTGAAACTCTTCTCTCTTTGAAAGAGATAGAAAACTATATTTTTTTCTTGTAATATTATAGGAGAACCACCAGTGTTTCACCCTCTGTCTCTTAAATGTCATTTCTTTTCTATCCACATTCTGTCCTTTTAGAAACAGTAAAAGCTGCTAATTATGGCAACTTCTGCTAAGTGAAAAGATGGACTATTTATTGACTAAAAGATTACAAATGAGGAAAAACCTGAATATATTAAAAAAAATACTAATTTGCCCATAATGAAATCATTCCCAGTAGGTAAAAAAGAAAAATAAAGACTTGGATTTTCTTAAAAACAAAAACTAAGCTCAGTGATTTAAAAATTCTATACATAATTCATAATTTCAAAGCAAGCATCATTAGAATCTCCTGATCTGTGTGTAGCAAGAGAGGGAACAGAGAAATTTGATAAATGTTAGAGCATATTTCTAACTATTTTCATTTAAATAACACTAGCCTTACCAATTGTTAACTTTCTTTTTCATTTAAAACACTGACTGGCAGGTTAAAAAATAATAGAATGAAAGTAAAAACAAGGTATAAGCACAATGATTTGGGGCCACTATCTCTGCCTTACAGAGAGCACTCAGAGGTGATTTTCCTTCTTTCAAACATATGCTCACAACATACATGATTACATGTAAGTGTGTAAGTAAAAGAAATTCTGTGTTTTCTCAAATAATTTTACAAGTTGATAATAAATTATATTTTAAAGATAAAACTATTCATTTAAAACTTAAACATCAGACATGCCACCATAAATACTCCTAGAAAGTATCATAAGAAAAACATTCTCTGATATAAATCATACCTATATGTTCTAAGGTTAGTCTGCCAGGGCAAAATAAAAATAAATAAATGAGACCTAATCAAACTTTCAAGCCTTTGCATGGCAAAATAAACCATAAACCAAATGAAAAGACAACCTAAAGAATGGGAGAAAATATTTGCAAACAATGCTACCACCAAGGGTTTAATTTCTAAAATATATGAATAGCCCCAAACTCAACAGTAAAAAAAAAAAAAAAAAAAGAGACAGAGGACCTAAATAGATACTTCTCCAAAGAAGAAATATAGACACATTAAAAGATATTCAAATATCGCTAATTATTGTAGAAATACAAATCAAAACAACAATGAGGTGCCACATCACACTGCTCAGAATCAGTTCAGTTCAGTCGCTCAGTTATGTCTGACTCTTTGCAACCCCATGGAGTACAGCATGCCAGGCTTCCCTGTCCATCACCAACTCCCAGAGCTTGCTCAAACTCATGTCAAAACAGTCGGTGATGCCATCCAACCATCTCATTCTTTGTCATCCCCTTCTCCTGCCTTCATTCTTTCCCAACATCAGGGTCTTTTCCAATGAGTCAGTTCTTCACATCAGGTGGCCAAAGTATTGGAGTTTTCACTTCAGCATCAGTCCTTCCAATGAATATTCAGGACTGATTTCCTTTAGGATGGACTGCTTGGATCTCCTTGTAGTCCAAGGGACTCTCAAGAGTCTTCTTCAACACCACAGTTCAAAAGCATCAATTCTTCAGTGCTCAACTTTATCATCCAACTCTCGCATCCATACATGACTCCTGGAAAAACCATAGCTTTGACGAGACAGACTTTTGTTGGCAGAGTAATGTCTCTGCTTTTTAATATGCTGTCTAGGTTGGTCACAGCTTTTCTTCCAAGGAGCAAGCATCTTATAATTTCATGGCTGCAGTCACCATCTGCAGTGATTTTGGAGCCCCCAAAATTCTGACAATGGCCATGTTTTAAAATGTCTAAAAATAAGAAATGCTGAAAAGCATGTGCAGAAAAGGGAATGCTCCTTCATTATTGGTGGGAATGAAAGCTGGTACAGCCACTATGGAAAACAGTATGGAGGTTCCTCATAAAACTAAAAATAGAATTGCCATATGATCCAGCAATCCCACTCTTGGGCATATATCCAAACAAAAGTATAATTCAAAAAGATACATTTACCTGTATACTTAAAGCAGCACTATTCACAATAGTGAAGACATGGAGACAGCCTAAATATCCATTGACAGATGAATGGATAAAGAGGATGTGGTACATATATACAATGCAATATTACTCAACCGTAAGAAAAGAACAAAGCAATGCCACTTCCAGCAACATGGAAGGACCTAGATAGTATCACAATAAGTGAAGTAGGTCAGAAAAGGAAAAAACAAGTACTATATGGTATCACTTATGTATGGAATCTAAAATATGACATAAATGAACCTATCTATAAAACAGAAAGAGACTCACACACATAGAGAACAAACTTGTGGTGTGCAAAGTGAAAAGGGGATGGGGAAGGGATGGAATGGGAGTTTGGAATTAAGAGATGTAAGCTATTATATATAGAGAGAATGGATAAACTATAAGGTCCTATGGTATAGTACAGGGAACTATATCCAATATCCTGTGATAAATCATAATGGAAAAGAATATAAAAATGTATATTGATGTGAGAGTTGGATAATAAAGAAGGCTGAGCACCGAAGAATTGATTCTTTTTAACTGTGGTCCTGGAGAAGACTCTTGAGAGTCCTTTTCACAGCAAGGAAGACAAAGTAGTCAATCCTAAAGGAAATCAACTCTGAATATTAATTGGAAGGACTGATGCTGAAGCTGAAGCTCCAATTCTTTGACTACCTGATGTAAAGAGCTGACTCTTCCATCGCAAAAGACCCTGATGCTAGGGAAAATTGAGGGCAAGAGGAGAAGGGAGCGACAGAGGGTGAGATGGTTGGATGGCATCAACTCTTTGCGACCCCATGGACTGCAGCACGCCAGGCTTCCCTGTCCATCACCAACTCCCAGAGCTTGCTCAAACTCATGTCAAAACAGTCGGTGATGCCATCCAACCATCTCATTCTTTGTCATCCCCTTCTCCTGCCTTCATTCTTTCCCAACATCAGGGTCTTTTCCAATGAGTCAGTTCTTCACATCAGGTGGCCAAAGTATTGGAGTATTCACTTCAGCATCAGTCCTTCCAATGAATATTCAGGACTGATTTCCTTTAGGATGGACTGCTTGGATCTCCTTGTAGTCCAAGGGACTCTCAAGAGTCTTCTTCAACACCACAGTTCAAAAGCATCAATTCTTCAGTGCTCAACTTTATCATCCAACTCTCGCATCCATACATGACTCCTGGAAAAACCATAGCTTTGACGAGACAGACTTTTGTTGGCAGAGTAATGTCTCTGCTTTTTAATATGCTGTCTAGGTTGGTCACAGCTTTTCTTCCAAGGAGCAAGCATCTTATAATTTCATGGCTGCAGTCACCATCTGCAGTGATTTTGGAGCCCCCAAAATTCTGACAATGGCCATGTTTTAAAATGTCTAAAAATAAGAAATGCTGAAAAGCATGTGCAGAAAAGGGAATGCTCCTTCATTATTGGTGGGAATGAAAGCTGGTACAGCCACTATGGAAAACAGTATGGAGGTTCCTCATAAAACTAAAAATAGAATTGCCATATGATCCAGCAATCCCACTCTTGGGCATATATCCAAACAAAAGTATAATTCAAAAAGATACATTTACCTGTATACTTAAAGCAGCACTATTCACAATAGTGAAGACATGGAGACAGCCTAAATATCCATTGACAGATGAATGGATAGAGGATGTGGTACATATATACAATGCAATATTACTCAACCGTAAGAAAAGAACAAAGTAATGCCACTTCCAGCAACATGGAAGGACCTAGATAGTATCACAATAAGTGAAGTAGGTCAGAAAAGGAAAAAACAAGTACTATATGGTATCACTTATGTATGGAATCTAAAATATGACATAAATGAACCTATCTATAAAACAGAAAGAGACTCACACACATAGAGAACAAACTTGTGGTGTGCAAAGTGAAAAGGGGATGGGGAAGGGATGGAATGGGAGTTTGGAATTAAGAGATGTAAGCTATTATATATAGAGAGAATGGATAAACTATAAGGTCCTATGGTATAGTACAGGGAACTATATCCAATATCCTGTGATAAATCATAATGGAAAAGAATATAAAAATGTATATTGATGTGAGAGTTGGATGATAAAGAAGGATGAGCACCGAAGAATTGATTCTTTTTAACTGTGGTCCTGGAGAAGACTCTTGAGAGTCCTTTTCACAGCAAGGAAGACAAAGTAGTCAATCCTAAAGGAAATCAACTCTGAATATTAATTGGAAGGACTGATGCTGAAGCTGAAGCTCCAATTCTTTGACTACCTGATGTAAAGAGCTGACTCTTCCATCGCAAAAGACCCTGATGCTAGGGAAAATTGAGGGCAAGAGGAGAAGGGAGCGACAGAGGGTGAGATGGTTGGATGGCATCACTGACTCAATGGACATGAATCTGAGCAAATTCAAACAGATAGTGAAGGACAGGGGAGCCTGGTATGCTACAGTGCATGGGGTTGCAAAGAGCAGACACAACTTAGCAACTGAATAACAACAAATATATATGTATAACTGAATCACTTTGCTATACAGCAGAAATTAACACATTGTAAGTATATTATACTTTTAAAAAGACTGTGCTTTTAAAAACTTAAGCCTATAAATTTCATCTACTGTTTTCTTTAAGAAATAGATTAAATAATTTTTGAAATGAGATATTAAATATACTTAAATCTTGGATTTTATGTACTTAATAAATTTTCTTAAAAGATTAAAAACATCTAGAGCTGGAACATATTAGCAGGAAACAACTAATCAGAAGCATCTTCATTCACAGACCCTGGGCAACTCAGTCTTGATGGAATTTTCCAAAGTTTGAAATCTCCCTGTTAGCAGAGGATGAAAATAATGTGACATTGAAAACAGTTACTCAAACACAAGGAACTCAAAGTTGCTTCTGTTTCGTTTGGTTAAAGCAGAATATGTCCTTAGCTTTTCCAAGCGTCTTAACAAATGCATCAGCTTTAAAGTCACATCTGTGGCTTAGGGCCAGTAGGCAAAAAGAAAGACCTCATAATAAAGAAGGAAAATAAACTTGAAGATGATCAATAGTCTAATCTGAGCATAATGGCTGTCATAAAAACCAAGCATAACAAAAAGCTCCTTTTCAATCAATTAATATAGCAAGGAAGAAAAAATCAGGAAATAATTCATCTGGCTAAGAATGATATTTTTGACTGTGTGTCCCAAATTCCAGTGCCCCAGTTCATGGTTTAGTACAGCTAACATGTCCTCATTATTACATCCTTGTTTCCTGTCTGTAGTGCCCAAATTGAAATCCCAATCAGCAGCTTCACACCTGCAGAATCAAGTCATGGGCATCCCCTGGTCAGACACTGGGTGAAGATCCTACATATTAGAATCCCTAAATGAAGACTTTTGCTGACCTTAGAGTCTGGCCTTGCCATACCCAGGCAAGCTCCTGAGTCCCACTTTAATATGACATTGTATTCACCAGAAAAGATTATTGTTCTTTAATACTCTAAACAATTTGAAATAACCTTACTTCAGATACTTTAAACATTGTCATGAAATTTATACTACATTTTGGTGTGGTGTGTTTGTTTTTGTTTGGTTTGTTTTTTGCCTCTTCAGGATCTTGCATATTGTCAGAGAGAATTAAATGAATGATTATAGATTGATAGTTTGAGGATAAATAAGCTTTGGTCATTCCCCCATGTTAAGAAAAACACTAGGAAATAGGTTTCTAAGTTCAAAAAGCAAAATAAAAGCAGGCTTGGCACAGCGAAATCTAAAATAGTAATTAAAGAAGATAGAAAAGTGTCCAAGGAATAAATAATTCAGTCAAAATATGTTATGTGGTTGTCAGCTTGAAGTTAAAATAGACCGGCAGATTATTTTTTTTAATGAGAAAATATTTATTTCCTTAGCATTCTTTATTTGCAAAAAGCAGAACTTTATTTGAAATAAGAAGGCATTTAGGGGGAGAACATGGACTAACTTACAATTCTGAAGGAAAATTAGCACAACCTGAGCTCAGAAAGTCCAGTAACTACATCAGGACCTAGAGAATGAGAGCTGATAGACTTTCTCAGATCAAGCTAGAGTACCTGGATCATCAGTTCCGCTAAGGCTGCAAGAAATGAGGAGAAATATTTTCCTAAAGGAAACAGTTGTAGCAACTGGAAGAAAGTAAACTGGACACAGGTAGGAAATACCATTAGGTACTAACATCCTAGACAGCAGGGAATCATTGCGAAGACTGCATTAAGAATAAAAAAAGGCAATAATATTGTTTTGTTTAAAAAACTCCAGCAGTAGTTAAAGCAAAATGTTCACGTGCATACTCATAATATCGACAGGTAGGAGATGTTCAAACATCAGCCGGTAGAATTAGACTTTTTCTTTCATTGCACCTGCAGTAACTGGTTAAATTACTCAATATGGTAATATAAAGCAGACAATAAGTTGACTTAGATGAAAAACAGACAAAGATTCTACTTACCTATGTAGCTATGAGAAGACTATTTTGAATTTGTGCACCTCTGAATTACAAATTGAGATTTATCCTTCCTTTAAATTCTTAGAACCATTTTTCCTTGATAGAATCCAAAATAAAGGCCAAAACTTCCATTTCATTTTTGGTGAGGCAATTTGACCATGAAAGAAATAAACCCCTCATATGTGTTCATTATAACTTTAATTATCTAGAAATCAACTTGAGATACCTTATAGAAATATAATGGGAATTTGTTATGAAGATTCAAAGTGTTTTACATTTTCCAAGGGCGAGGTTATATACCAAGGCCACAAAGCAGGATGGTGATAAGGAATAGAATGTTATCTGGAACCTAGAAATTATTTTACCTATTTTTATGAAAAACTACCCATTCTTCCTTTTGCTTCTGATTAACAAGGACTATACCATAGCACCTTTGGAAAAAGAATATGATTGACCCATTTAAGCCAGTCATCTTCTCATAATCAAGCTTTCACATAATCAAATGTGTCCAGCAGAATAGCTTTTTATTTCAAAATTTACTGTAACATCCCATTCCTATAGGTAAAAATATTGATGAATGGATTATATGGAGCCTGAAAGGCACTGCAGAAGTTACCTTGTTCAATGGAAATAAGCTGTGTAAACTTAAGCTAACATTTATCAGCCTATGGGTATTTTTCATTTCCTTTTTTTAAAAAATGGAAACTGGGTTTGAATTTAGAAAAATGTGAAGATAAAGAAAAAAATGTTATATAAGTAAAGAAAAATATGTGATACGAATCACGAATTGAAAACAGTGATGAGGAATAAGTAATAGTAATAAGGAATCAAAAGGCTGGTTGAGGGAATTACCAAAAGAGAATTACTGTTAAGAACAGTGTGGCCAGAATGGCCTTGTAGCCAAGAATAAGAAGGTTGGTCATTATGGATGACCAATCACAGTCACAACTGCCTTCGGAATGGCTGTAATACCTGCAATTACTGAGGTGGGACTCAGTGATCAGGCCTGAGCTAAGAGACCAGACCCCAAGGTCACTAGCCATAGACTACAATAACATAAAGAGCTGGCTGCCCAGGAATAAAGCTCAACTAACTCCACCTAACCTGCCTCTTGAGAAATCTGTATGCAGGTCAGGAAGCAACAGTTAGAACTGCACATGGAACAACAGACTGGTTGCAAATAGGAAAAGGAGTACGTCAAGGCTGTATATTGTCTCCCTGCTTATTTAACTTATATGCAGAGTACATCATGAGAAACGCTGGACTGGAAGAAACACAAGCTGGAATCAAGATTGCCGGGAGAAATATCAATAACCTCAGATATGCTGATGACACCACCCTTATGGCAGAAAGTGAGGAGGAGCTAAAAAGCCTCTTGATGAAAGTGAAGGAGGAGAGTGAAAAAGTTGGCTTAAAGCTCAACATTCAGAAAACGAAGATCATGGCATCCGGTCCCATCACTTCATGGGAAATAGATGGGGAAACAGTGGAAACAGTGTCAGACTTTATTTTTTTGGGCTCCAAAATCACTGCAGATGGTGACTGCAGCCATGAAATTAAAAGACGCTTACTCCTTGGAAGAAAAGTTATGACCAACCTGGATAGTATATTCAAAAGCAGAGACATTACTTTGCCGACTAAGGTCCGCCTAGTCAAGGCTATGGTTTTTCCTGTGGTCATGTATGGATGTGAAAGTTGGACTGTGAAGAAAGCTGAGCGCCGAAGAATCGATGCTTTTGAACTGTGGTGTTGGAGAAGACTCTTGAGAGTCCCCTGGACTGCAAGGAGATCCAACCAGTCCATTCTGAAGGAGATCAGCCCTGGGATTTCTTTGGAAGGAATGATGCTAAAGCTGAAGCCCCAGTACTTTGGCCACCTCATGCGAAGTTGACTCATTGGAAAAGACTCTAATGCTGGGAGGGATCGGGGGCAGGAGGAGAAGGGGACGACCGAGGATGAGATGGCTGGATGGCATCACGGACTCGATGGACGTGAGTCTGAGTGAACTCCGGGAGTTGGTGATGGACAGGGAGGCCTGGCGTGCTGCGATTCATGGGGTCGCAAAGAGTCAGACATGACTGAGCGACTGAACTGAACTGAGCTCCACCTCAGCAGACACCACCGGTGAATATGTAAATCCCAGGTCCATTACCCTGCAATGAATTCCAATAGTAGGTAAAATTCCAGACATTTACTACGTTTTCCTTTATAAAACATTCACTCTGCTTTCCTTTATAAAACACAGTGAAGACCTGACACTTTTGTCCAGATGCCAACTGAGGGAAGTCTGAAGGGGAAAGGTGAGGTAGCCCTTGTAGTGACCCAAGGACAAAAGAGCAGATGAAACCAGGGAGGGTCTTGGAATGCAGAACTGAAAAACCGGACCCTTATGGTCCTTCCGTCCCCCATGTTGTAACTATTCATGAATTCCAAGTCCTCCTGACCAGTATAACCTGTCTCTCCTGCTACCCCACAGGGAGAAGGTATTACTCTTCCCCCACCCAGTATACATGCCTCATCCAATCAGCACATTACCCACAAGACCGCTATCCCACTCCTTGTACCCTGGGTATAAAAGTGGACTAAAGACCCCTGTTCAATGTTGGTTCTCCCTTGAGCTGGCCCGCTGTTCTAACAGCATTGCTCACTCTGCTGCTGCTAAGTCACTGCAGTCGTGTCCGACTCTGTGTGACCCCATGGACGGCAGCCCACCAGGCTCCCCCGTCCCTGGGATTCTCCAGGCAAGAACACTGGAGTGGGTTGCCATGTCCTTCTCCGATGCATGAAAGAGAAAAGTGAAAGTGAAGTCGCTCAGTCTGTCCGACTGTTAGCAACCCCATGGACTGCAGCCCACCAGGCTCCTCCGTCCGTTGGATTTTCCAGGCAAGAGTACTGGGGTGGGGTGCCATTGCCTTCCCCGATTGCTCACTCTAATAAACTTTATTTCCCTCTCATTCTGTCTCATGTCTAGAAATTCCTTTCCAACCTGCACCCGGACCAGGGCAGTTGTCTCTCCATATTTGTGGGGAACTGATTGCAGGATACCCTCAAGAGCATCTTGCAGGTGCTTAAGTCCTTGGTGGAAAATAGCATAATACTGTTTGCACTCCCTCTGCATTTTGGGGGCCTGCATCTGTCAGCCTTGAGGTTCAACTAACTGGGGATCAATTGGTTGAATCAACAAACACATAACCTATAGATACAGAAGGCAGACTGTATACGAATTGTACAGAAGACTGTCTTTCATTTCAGTTCATAAATGTAGGGCCCAAAGTAAGCTGGGATGTGGGGTTATATTTTTCCTAAGGTGATCCTAGTTTCCTGCATGCATAGCTTAGTTTGATCATCCTACCCCATTATGTGTGCTAAGTTGCTTCAGTCATGTCCAGCTTTGTGTGACCCTATGGACTGTAGCCTGCCAGGCTCCTCTGTCCATGGGACTCTACAGGCAAGAATACTGCTCTCCTCCAAGAGATCTTTCTGACCCAGGATCAAAGCTGCGTCTCTTATCTTCTGCATTGGCAGGGGGGTTCCACTAGCACCACCTGGGAAGCCCAGTGGAATCCAGAATATATATATATATATACACACACTAGTATATATATATATACTGGATTCTAGATAGATGGATCTATATATAGATATATATTATATATACACATCAGACACACTGATACATACTCATATATTTTTACTACATTGCTCCCCAGCTCAGTCAAATGTTATAAGCAGTGATTTTATGGTGTTATGGTTCTTGTTCCTGATGTTGGCTGGATTGGACTCAATGTTGCTTTATGTTTAAAACAATTTGTTTCCCAGCTTTGGAGTTATTCAAAACTTTCTAAACCAATTGAACTTTGAAATAAAATATACTGACCTCAAATTACAGAGATCTGAAAATTTAAAATGAGTCAGTGAAAATGAAAGTCATTCAATCGTGTCCGACTCTGCAACGCCTTGGACTATTCAGCCTGTGGAATTCTCCAGGCCAGAATACTGGAGTGGGTAGCCTTTCCCTCTTAAAAGGGGATCTTCCAGCCCAGGTCTTCTGCATTACAGGCAGATTCTTTACCAGCTGAGCCACAAGGGAAGCCCCAGTCAACACTTAATTAAATGTCTGCAAAACATATGAACCCAACTTTTGTAACTGTAACTGTAGTATTTGTAATAGATTTTCATAATAGAAAAGTTTGTAATACATTTTCTCTTTGCAACAATTCATGAATATGCATAATCAAAAAAAAAGAAAAAAAATTTAAATTTAATTGGTTGTAGCCTCACCTTATCTTAATGGAGAAAAATGCTAATTGCCTCATTTAAAACAATTCACAAGATGTAGAGTGCTTTAGAATGTATTAGATAATCTGTGGGATGAGGATTCTGATTCTGGAATCCTAGGACTTTGTAAAGTAGCCTTGGTTGCCCTTATTGAGAGTTAAAACAGTAATACCACAGTTGCCTTCCCAAGGACTTTTAGGAGTAAATCTGACTACAAATCGTTTTCATCTCACCTAACTATATAAGACATGACTTAGCCCTGTCTCTCTCTATCTCATCTTATAGATACTTATAGAGCTTCCCTGGTGGCTCAGAGGGCAAAGCATCTGCTGCAATGAGGGAGACCTGGATTCGACCTCTGGGTGGGGAAGATCCCCTGGAAATGGCAACCCACTCCAGTATTCTTACCTGGAAAACCCTATGGATGGAGAAGCCTGGTGGGCTACAGTCCATGGAGTTGCAAAGAGCTGGACATGACTGAGCAGCTTCACGTTCACTTTTCACTTATAGATACTTATTTTTGCTATGACATTTTTATTGTCCTTCTCTGTTCCTTTTATTAATTCTTCCTCTTTGAAATTATGTTTACTTTCTGTACTTCATATTGAAATTACTAAGCTTTTTCCAATATAACTTGATTTTCAGAATGTACGTATAGTCAGATGTGCATGAAAATTATAGCTTAATTACTTTATGCAACTGACCTAAACATTTCATGGACTCTGATCCTTCTAGGCAGTGAAGAAATACATTTTGCTTATCAACAATATCTCAACATCTTCCAGTTTTAACAGCACTGTCTAGTTCTAAGTAGACTCTCAGTGTTAATTATTTAGTCAAGTTAGAAGGCAAGGTTCTGTCAGGGCTGTGGTGACCCAAGGACAAAAGAGCAGATAAAACCAAGGAGAGTCTTGGAATGCAGGAACTGAAAAAAACCAGAACCTTATCGTCTTTCCCTCCCCATGTTGTAACTATTAATGGAACACTATAACCTGTCTCCCCTCCTACCCCATAGGGAGAAGGTATTTGCCCTACTCTCCCTCCACCCAGTATACATGCCTCATCCAATCAGCACATTACCCACAAGACCCCATCCCACTCCTTGTACCCTGGATATAAAAGTGGACTAAGGACCCCTGTCCAATGTTGATTCTTCCTTGAGCTGGCCCACTGTTCTAACAGTGTCTCCCACTTTCATAAATTTTGTTTCCCTCTCACTCTGTCTCATGTCTGGAAATTCCTTTCCAACCCACCCCTGGACCACGAGAGCAACTTTAGCTGGTTTTTCTTCAGCTTCTCTGTCATTTCTTTCTTTCCATCTCTCCTACATGTCTCTCTGTTGTGTGCAGTATAGTTTATACTTGGACTCCAAGATACAATCTGAATGGCTGCAAGAAAGGCAGGGGAGAGCACACACTCAAGTGGGAAGCATCAAGGTCATTTTGTGAAGAAGCCACCTCTTGATATTGGCATGAAAGGAAAAATAAAATTTAAACGCTGTTGGTTTTTTCCTGAGAGGGTTGGCATTCTTGGTGACAGAAGCACATAGACAATGGAATAAAGGCAGCAAAGGTTGAGATATTTGAAGAACTGCAGAGATCACAGTGTGTTCAGAAAAACAGCAGGAGATAAGAAAAAAAAAGGGATAGGAACATAACATGGAGAGTTTTTCCTAGTGCTGCTGCTGCTGCTGCTAAGTCGCTTCAGTCGTGTCTGACTCTGTGCGACCCCATAGACAGCAGCCCACCAGGCTCCCCCATCCCTGGGATTCTCCAGGCAAGAACACTGGAGTGGGTTGTCATTTCCTTCTCCAATGCATGGCAGTGAAAATGGAAAGTGAAGTTGCTCAGTCGTGTCTGAGTCTTTGAGACGCCATGGACTGCAGCCTACCAGGCTCCTCCCTCCATGAGATTTTCCAGGCAAGAGTACTGGAGTGGATTGCCATTGCCTTTTCCTTTCCTAGTGTTATTCCATANATTTCCTTCTCCAATGCATGGCAGTGAAAATGGAAAGTGAAGTTGCTCAGTCGTGTCTGAGTCTTTGAGACGCCATGGACTGCAGCCTACCAGGCTCCTCCCTCCATGAGATTTTCCAGGCAAGAGTACTGGAGTGGATTGCCATTGCCTTTTCCTTTCCTAGTGTTATTCCATACTGTTTGTAGGCATGTTAAGAGAAAGAGTCCTCCATTGCCTCTCCTGCTGTCTTTAAACTACCTCTGAGTTTCTAACTTAAAGTTTGGTGATTTTATCAAGACCAGTAATTACTACTTTCTACATTTCACATTCTGTGATGTCTTTCTAAGTTGCCTAATTAGTACCAAGTCTCATTTCCAATGACTTGCTGTACTCATTTAATGGTATTTGCTGTAGGGCTCCTTGCAACCTGCAACAGTGATACTGGAAATGGTAGAAAAGAAGAAAAGAAGCTGTCATTCATGCTAGATGATTTAAAAAATAAAATTTGATGATCTTGTGCATAGTATCAGCTGTAATTACCCCTTCGATAATACCAAACCAAAAGAGATTGCCCTCACCCTTTCTGTATAACCTTTCATACTTTCTGCCAAGGTAACTTATTATTTTGTTTAGAAGGAAAGGGCTCTTTTATTTTCAGAAATTTTGTGTTGCTTGTATTAAGTAAAATATTAATTGTTCTTATATTTTTCTGTTAAGCTATGTCTGCTATATTATTGAAGAAGCTGCAAAGGATCCCTTCTTACTTGACCTTTGACATCTACAGGAACAAATGAGTGCAACCTAACTTTTATTGGTAGTTGTCTGTGATTGTGGTTTCAGTCTCTCTGCCCTCTAATGCCCTCTCTCAGCGCCTACCATATTACTTGGGTTTCTCTTACCGTGGACATGGGGTCCAAGAAAGGTCCGTCTAGTCAAAGCTATGGTTTTTCCAGTAGTCATGTATGGATGTAAGAGTTGGACTATAAAGAAAGCTGAGCACCAGAGAATTGATGCTTTTGAACTGTGGTGTTGGAGAAGACTCTTGAGAATCCCTTGGACAGCAAGGAGAGCCAACCAGTCCATCCTAAAGGAGATCAGTCCTGGGTGTTCATAGTCCTTGTAGATGTCAAAGGACTCCTAAAAGTTCAGTTGAGTTCAGTTCAGTCGCTCACTTGTGTCCGACTCTTTGTGACCCCATGAAGTGCAGCACGCCAGGCCTCCTTGTCCATTACCAACTCCCAGAGTTTACTCAAACTCATGTCCATTGAGTCAGTGATGCCATCCAACCATCTCATCCTCTGTCATCCTCTTCTCCTCCTGCCCACAATCCCTCCCAGCATCAGAGTCTTTTCCAATGAGCCAACTCTTCACATGAGGTGGCCAAAGTTTTGGAATTTCAGCTTTAGCCTCATTTCTTCCAAGGAACACCCAGGGTTGATCGCCTTTAGGATGGACTGGTTGGATCTCCTTGCAGTCCAAGGGATTCTCAAGAGTCTTCTCCAACACCACAGTTCAAAACCATCAATTCATTGGCGCTCAGCTTTCTTCACAGTCCAACTCTCACATCCATTCATGACTACTGGAAAAACCATAGCCTTGACTAGATGGACATTTGTTGACAAAGTAATGTCTCTGCTTTTGAATATGCTATCTAGGTTGGTCATAACTTTTCTTCCAAGGAGTAAGCATCTTTTAATTTTATGGCTTCAATCACCATCTGCAGTGATTTTGCAGATGATTATCCAGAAGAATAAAATCTGACACTGTTTCCTCTGTTTCCCCATCTATTTCCCATGAAGTCTTGGGACCGGATGCCATGATGTTAGTTTTGTAAATGTTGAGCTTTCAGCTAACTTTTTCACTCTCCTCTTTCACTTTAATCAAGAGGCTGTTTAGTTCCTCTTCACTTTCTGCCATA
>SJYX01001856.1:75348-92521 GCA_006410675.1 Oreotragus oreotragus | reverse complement strand
CTTTGGCATAGTCAATAAAGCAGAAATAGATGTTTTTCTGGAACTCTCTTGCTTTTTCCATGATCCAGCGGATATTGGCAATTTGATCTCTGGTTCCTCTGCCTTTTCTAAAACCAGCTTGAACACCAGGGAGTTCACGGTTCACGTATTGCTGAAGCCTGGCTTGGAGAATTTTGAGCATTACTTTACTAGCATGTGAGATGAGTGCAATTGTGTGGTAGTTTGAGCATTCTTTGGCATTGCCTTTCTTTGGGATTGGAATGAAATCTGACCTTTTCCAGTCCTGTGGCCTCTGCTGAGTTTTCCACATTTGCTGGCATATTGAGTGTAGCACTTTCACAGCATCATTTTTCAGGATTTGAAATAGCTACACTGGAGTTCCACCGCTTCCACTAGCTTTGTAGTGATGCTTTCTAAGGCCCACTTGATTTCACATTCCAAGATGTCTGGCTCTAGGTGAGTGATCACACTTGTTTATAAAGCATTCTCTTCATACCAGTAACAGGTGGCCTATTTATTTTCAATAACACATACATATGGTCCCATAGTTTTGCAGAAGCTCTGTGTACAACTTGTAGTGCACCTGGTATCCTGAGTAACAAAGGCACACTATACTTATGCATATTTCCTAGGAGAGGCCTTGAACCATGCGTTCTCCCCTCCTTTTGGAATTCTGAGTTTTGTATGCACTTGTCTAACAGGTTGTCAGATAAGTTATGCTATGACAACTCCACAACTCCTTAAAATATCCTGTGATATACTCCTGATTAAAGCTCAAAATCCAGTCATAATATTAGTTCTCGGGAAATTGTGTTCTACTTCATGTTCATTCTATAAAGCATTCCACAGTGAAAAATGTGGAATACATACAGAGGTGTGCCAAAGGCATCTGGAATTATACCTTCATTTAACTTGGACCAAAATTACCCTTCTGTGAAATTTTCTGAGGATATTTAATAGGTACATGTTATGTAAATTAAAGTAAGATGATAAAATTTAAAAAATGGAGACTGTAGAACCAAGCTGTCTGAGTTCAAAGCTAAGTTTCATTATTACTGTGTCACTTTGTATAGATCACTTTAACCCCCACACAGGTAGGTTTGCCTTACCTAGTGAACAATGATCACTATAAGGCCTACCTCACAGATCATATTATTGACAAGGCCTGAAATAATAATAACATATGAAGTATTTTTCAAATCTTGTTAAAATTTTTAATCTTAATTTTTAAAATAAGGATGATGAATTATCAGCTCATCACAACTTTCTAAACCTGTTATTTTGACTAGTCATTTGCTAAAAAAAAAAAAAATACAGTTAGGATATACAGTTACTCATAAATACACCAGTTATTTCAGTGTGATTTCTGTCACATGTTTCAACAGAGTCCTTCCCTTCAAAGGACTCCTAAAGAAAACATCTTGAATAACTAAGTGCTTTCTATTTATCTTCAGAGNTCATTTGCTAAAAAAAAAAAAAAATACAGTTAGGATATACAGTTACTCATAAATACACCAGTTATTTCAGTGTGATTTCTGTCACATGTTTCAACAGAGTCCTTCCCTTCAAAGGACTCCTAAAGAAAACATCTTGAATAACTAAGTGCTTTCTATTTATCTTCAGAGAACTTTTTATTTGATATAAACATTTTTGCAAGTGGATAAAGCATATTTTGTTCCACTGCTCATGATCTACATTGTGATTCATCAAAAGCATTGTGGAGCATACTTTTTTTTTTTAGAAAACACTGCCCCAGTGACACCCCAAAACGTGTGCATTTAACTTTTAAGGAACTTATCACAATTGTTCTCTTTAACTGTCATTTGATTTAGCTACAGTAGACATCTGCTACAAAGCTCTTTCAACTTTCCATTAAGGCAAATTACTGGAAACCAGGGTTACCGTGGCAGTAAGGGGTAGCCCTCATTGTTTTTTCATGTCAGTCATCCCAGCAGTGTTAGTCTGGTGGTGAGTGCTACCAGTAGGGGAGTTAAGACCAGCATACCTTTAGATTGTGAATCCTGTGATGAAACTGCTCAGATGGAAAGGCCTGTTTCCATGGCAACAGGAGCAGCTCCTATTGTTTCAGTTTGTCACTCATCACAGCAATGTTTGCCTTGGGAGACTGCACTCGCTAAGCATTTCTAGTTGCATTTTGTTGTGGATTCAAGAGATTGGATGGCAATGCTGCTATGGTTACGGAGAGTTTTGTCTTAGGGGAGATCCTAGAATAAAGTAATCTCTCTGGTTCCAACAGAAATTTTAAATAACTAGCAGTGGAATGAAAAGAAAAGAAGTTATGATAATTCCCTTCTGGAATGATGATGGCAAAGTCGGACAAGTCTGACTTCCTTTCTCTCTCTCCCTCTTTTTTTGATGCTTGTGGTAATGGGATGGTTTGAAATGAGAAAATGAGAATTGGGAAAGATTAAGCAAAATTAGAACAAGAAGTAACATAAAATGATTGTTTGCCATTTTTTTTAAATAAAAATAGAAACGAGAAGGGCTCAAAGAAAAACATATGGTAAATATTCATGTATTCAAGAAATTTCTTTTATAAGTCTCTATATAACATAATTTAATTGAATTTCTCCTAACACTTATAAAGTAATTCACTTTCCTAGTCAGATCATGCTTTGCCTAGCACTTATCACTTAGGGTATTGAAGAGACATACAGAAAAAGGAAAACCTTCAAGCTAACATTTTTAAAGCTTTTATTTATTTCTTAATCCCATTCTTCATGGGTCCCCAGACTGATGCAAGGAACGAGATACCCACTGAAAATTATAGAAAAGACTATAAGCAGTATTGTCATCTTTTCTCAGATTATATGATTAGTATTACATCCTAAGAGAAATCAGAACACTGCAAACCTAACAATCATTAACACAAATTTATTTTATAGAATATTATTTAAAGCACAGGAAACTGTAATATAATTAGACATGAACACTATTTGTATTATATTTTAACTTCATAATTTCATTTTAGCATTTCTCTTATATGAGTCTACAATGTGATAATTATTGAATGAAATACATTATCTTTTCTTCACTTAAATGCCACTAAATTTTCTGAGAAAATTATTATTATTTCTATCTTCAGAAGTTGCAGAAGTGCTGTGGATAAGGTTGTTACTGTTCAGTTGCTAAGTCATGTCTGACTCTTTGTGACCCCAGGCACTGCAGCATGCAGGCTTCCCTATCCTTCGCCATCTCCCTGAGTTTACTCAAACTCATGTCCATTGAGTCAGTGATGCCATTCAACCATCTCATTCTCTGTCACCCTCTTCTACTCCTGACTTCAATCTTTCCCAGCATCATGGTCTTTTCTTATGAGTCGGCTCTTCGCATCATGTGGCCAAAGTACTGGAGCTTCAGTTTCAACATCTGTCCTTCCAATGAATATTCAGGGTTGACTTCCTTTAGAATTAACTGGTTGGATCTCCTTGCAGTCCAAGGAACTCTCAAAAGTCTTCTCCATCACTGCAGCTCAAAAGCATCAATTCTTCTGCATTCAGTCTCTTTATGATCCAACTCTCACATTTGTACTTGACTACTGGAAAAGCTATAGCTTTGACTGTACAGACCTTTGTCGGCAAAGTGATATCTCTGCTTTGTAATACATAGTCTAGGTTTGTCATAGCTGTCCTTCTGAGAAGCCAGCGTCTTTTAATTTTGTGTCTGCAGTCACTGTCCACAGTGATTTTGGAGCCCAAGAAAATAAAGTTTGTCACTGTTTTCACTTTTTCCCCATCTATTTGCCATGTGTCCATACTCTGTGTACTTCCTTATCATTTCCTGAACATAAGTAACCTGTGAATTATCAAGAAGTTGTCAACAGCCAGACATTATTTTAAATGTCTATAAAGAGTGATAATTTCCCACTTCATTCCTGGACTTTGAAAAGTCTTTTACATTTATAGAGCTATAATGCATTCTTTTGATCTCAGCAAATATTTAATGAGCAACTAGCTAGTCTATGGTGAACTCTTTAATAGATTCTGGATATATATGATATGCATTGTTTTCTTAGGTCACTCTTTTAGAAAATACAGCATGAGATACTTGAGCTATATTTAATATTTTTAGCCTAGAAATGGAATGGATGTGTGGATGCAGCCATGGTTGATAGGACAAAAAATACCTAGAAAGAAACTGTGCTTCCCATATGTCAGGGACTCACTGTTCACCTCCACTGAAAAGGGAAGTGAACTCTAACTCTCTGGGCAACTGTTCAATGGTTTTTTTCTCCACAAGTTGTATCTCTATATTCTACTTCTGAGAATAAGTTGAAAGGGGTCTGTAAGAAAATCCAGCTTTCCTCTTTTTTTTTTCTTTTCCTGGGTGTTGGTCACACTGCAATAAGTATTTAGTAAATGCTATTTTCTCCCATAATTTTTTTAAAAATTAATTAATTTATTTTCATTGGAAGCTAATTACTTTACAATATGGTAGTGATTTTGCCATGCACTGACATGAATCAGCCATGGGTGTACATGTGCCCCCCATCCTGAAACCCTCCCAACTCCCTCCCTATCCCATCCCTCAGGGCTGTCCCAGTGCACCAGCCCTGAGTGCCTGTCTCATGCACTGAACCTGTACTAGTGACTATTTCACATATGGTGATATACACCATTTCAGTTCAGTGCTCAGTTGTGTCCGACTCTTTGCGACCCCATGGACTGCAGCATGCCAGGACTCCTGGACCATCACCAACTCCCGGAGTTTACTCAAACTCATGTCCATTGAGTTGGTGATGCCTTCCAACCACCTCATCCTCTGTCATCCCCTTGTCCTCCTGCCTTTAATCGTTCCCAGCATCAGGGTCTTTCAAATGAGTCAGCCTTTTGCATCAGGTGGCCAAAGTTTTGGAGTTTCAGCTTCAACATCAGTCCTGCCAATGAGTATTCAGGACTGATTTCCTGTAGGATGGACTAGTTGGATTTCGTTGCAATCCAAGGAACTCTCAAGAGTCTCCTCCAACACCACAGTTCTAAAGCATTAATTCTTCGACACTCAGCTTTCCTTATAGTCCAACTCTAACATCCATACATGAACTGGAAAAGCCATAGACTAGACTAGACAGACCTTTATTGGCAAAATAATGTCTCTGCTTTTTAATATGCTATCCTTCCAAGGAGTAAACTTCTTTTAATTTCATGGCTGCAGTCACCATCATCAGTGATTTTGGAGCTCAAAAAAGTAAAGTCAGCCACTGTTTCCACTGTTTCCCCATCTATTTGCCATGAAGTTATGCAAAAGGATGCCATGATCTTAGTTTTCTTTTTTTTATTTTTATTTTTACTTTATTTTACTTTACAGTACTGTATTGGTTTTGGCATGCATTGACATGAATCCGTCATGGGTGTGCATGAACTCCCAAACATGAACCCCTCCCCCCACCTCCCACCCCACATCATCCCTCTGGATCATCCCCATACACCAGCCCCAAGCATCCTGCATCATGCATCGAACATAGACTGGCGATTCATTTCTTACATGATAGTATACATATTTCAATGCTATTCTCCCAAATCATCCCACCCTCTCCCTCAGAGTCCAAAAGTCCACTCTACACATCTGTGTCTCTTTTGCTATCTTGCATACAGGGTCCTCATTACCATCTTTCTAAATTCCATATATATGTGTTAGTATACTGTACTGGTGTTTTTCTTTCTGGCTTACTTCACTCTGTATAATCGGTTCCAGTTTCACCCATCTTATTAGAACTGATTCAAATGTATTCTTTTTAATGGCTGAGTAATACTCCATTGTGTATATGTACCACAGCTTTCTTATCCATTCATCTGCTGATGGACATCTAGGTTGTTTCCATGTCCTGGCTATTATAAACAGTGCTGCGATGAACACTGGGGTACATGTGTCTCTTTCTATTCTGGTTTCCTCGATGTGTATGCCCAGCAGTGGGATTGCTGGGTCATAAGGCAGTTCTATTTGTAATTTCTTAAGGAATGATCTTAGGATGCCATGATCTTAGTTTTCTTAATGCTGAGCTTTAAGCCAAATTTTTCACTCTCCTCTTTCACTTTCATCAAGAGGCTCTTTAGTTCTTCTTCTCTTTCGGCCAGAAAGGTGGTGTCATCTGCATGTCTGAGGTTATTGTTATTTTTCCTGGCAATCTTGATTCCACCGTGTGCTTCATCCAGGCCAGCATTTCTCATGATGCACTCTGCATATAAGTTAAATAGGCAGGGTAACAGTATACAGCCTTGACGTGCTCCTTTTCCTATTTGGAACCAGCCGGTTGTGCCATGTCCAGTTCTACCTGTTGCTTCCTGACCTGCATACAAGTTTCTCAAGAAGCAGGTCAGGTGGTCTGGTATTCCCATCTCTTTCAGAACTTTCCACAGTTTTTTGTGATCCACACAGTCAAAGGCTTTGGGTTTAGTCAATAAAGTAAAAATAGGTGTTTTTCCGGAACTCTCTTGCTTTTTTTGATGATTCAATGGATGTTGACAATTAGATCTCTGGTTCCTCTGCCTTTTCTAAAATCAACTTGAACATCTGGAAGTTCACAGTACAAGTATTGCTGAAGCCTGGCTTGGAGAATTTTGAGCATTGCTCTCCTAGCCTGTGAGATGAGTCCAATTGTGTGGTAGTTTGAGCATTCTTTGGCATTGCCTTTCTTTGAGAGGTAATATACGTGTTTCAGTGCTATTCTCTCATGTCATCCCACCCTCACCTTCTCCCATAGAGTCCAAAAGTCTGTTCTTTATCTCTGTGTCTCTTTTGCTGCCTTGCATATAGGGTCATCATTACCAACTTTCTAAATTCCATATATATGCATTAATATACTGTAGTGGTGTTTTTTCTTTCTGACTTACTTCATTCTGTATAACAGGCTCCTGGTTCATCCACCTCATTAGAACTGATTCAAATGCATTCTTTTTAATAGTTAAGTAATATTCTGCTGTGTATCCATACCACAACTTTCTTATCCATTCATCTGCCGATGGACATCTAGGTTGCATCTGCATCGTAGCTATTGTAAACAGTGTTGCGATGGACATTAGGGTACATGTGTCTTTTTCAATTCTGGTTTCCTCAGTGTGTATTGCTGGATCATATGGCAGTTCTATTTTCAGTTTTTTTTTAAGGAACCTCCACACTGGCTGGACTAGTTAGCTTTCCCACCAACACTGTAAAAGGATTCCCTTTTCTCTGCACCCTTCCAGCATTTATTGTTTGTAGACTTTTTGATAGCAGCCATTTTGAATGGCATGAGATAATACCTCACTGTGGTTTTGATTTGCATTTCTCTGATAATAAGTGATGTTGAGCATCTTTTCATGTGCTTGTCAACCATCTGTATGTCTTCTTTGGAGAAATGTCTGTTTAGTTCTTTGGCCTGTTTTTTGATTGGATATTTTTCTGGTATTGAGGTGCATGAGCTGCTTGTATATTTTTGAGGATAATTCTTTATCAGTTGCTTCATTTGCTATTATTTTCTCCCATTCTGAAAGCTGTCTTTTCCCTTTCCTCATAGTTTCCTTCATTGTGCAAAAGCATTTAAGTTTAATTAGGTCCCATTTATTTATTTTTACTTTTATTTCCATTACTCTGGGAGGTTTCTCCCATAAACTTTATTCCCATCAAAAATAACTTGTGAAAAGCATAAATTAAAAGGCTATTGCAAGATGTAGTCAAGAAATGTTCAGTACAGGAGAAATGGTAATTGTAGGTGTTCAGAAACAGTTTTATCCTAAATAGCCAGCTTTTTTTGTTAAAGAAACTGAATGCAGGTATATGCATACATATGTGTAAGTGTGTATAAGTATATACATAGCTGATACCAAGGTTTCAGGATTTAATAAGAAAGATAATGAGAGCCTGAAGCAGTGCATTTGAAAAAGTTGTATTCTATAGATATTTTTGGAATACATGCATGAATGAACATCAAGAGAAAAAGGTGAATATCTCTTGAATGCCTTAGTTAAAATGGAAGTTTGTTTTTATGTCTCAACCCAGAGATTCGAATTTTATAAATCATTTTTCTTTATTGAACTTCCCTTTTGCTTAACATTCTAGTTGCCTTTTGCATCTTATGATTATTTTGTTATCACCAAGTGGCACCAAGATCTATTTTATGCCTTGCATACATCTATTCTTGAGTTTGGCACATTGTTTACTCTTTGCCTTCTATCTGGTGCCACTTCCTTGCAACATTTAGAATGTTTCTTTCATTCAAAAAATGTTATGAAGATCTTTGCTGTGCACTTTGTTGGATATTGATGGAGGGGAGATTAATTAGCCATACATAAATCTGTGAAAGTTCACCTAAAGTATTGTGAATACAGATCACTATGTTTTCAGTTCAGTTTAGTTCAGTCGCTCAGTCGTGTCCAACTCTTTGCGACCCCATGAGTTGCAACACGCCAGGCCTCCCTGTCCATCACCAACTCCCGGAGTTCACTCAAACTCACATCCATCGAGTCGGTGGTGCCATCCAGCCATCTCATCCTCTGTCATCCCATTCTCCTCCTGCCCCCAATCCCACCCAGCATCAAAGTCTTTTCCAATGAGTTAATTCTTTGCATCAGGTGGCCAAAGTATTGGAGTTTCAGCTTTAGCATCATTCCTTCCAAAGAACACCCAGGACTGATCTCCTTCAGAATGGACTGGTTGGATCTCCCTGCAGTCCAAGGGACTCTCAAGAGTCTTCTCCAACACCATAGTTCAAGACCATCAATTCTTTGGCACTCAGCTTTCTTCACAGTCCAACTCTCACATCCATACATGACTACTGGAAAAACCATAGCCTTGACTAGATGGACATTTGTTGACAAAGTAATGTCTCTGCTTTTGAATATGCTGCCTAGATTGGCCATAACTTTCCTTCCAAGGAGTAAGTGTCTTTTAATTTCATGGCTGCAGTCACCATCTGCAGTGACTTTGGAGCCCCCAAAAATAAAGTCTGACACTGTTTCCTCTGTTTCCCCATCTATTTCCCATGAAGTGAAGGGACCTTGATGTTAGTTTTCTGAATGTTGAGCTTTAAGCCAACTTTTTCACTCTCCTCTTTCACTTTCATCAAGAGGCTCTTTAGTTCCTCTTCACTTTCTGCCATAAGGGTGGTGTCATCTGCATATTCAAGGTTATTGATATATCGCCCAGCAATCTTGATTCCAGCTTGTGTTTCTTCCAGCCCAGCGTTTCTCATGATGTACTCTGCATAGAAGTTAAATAAGCAGGGTGACAATATACAGCCTTGACATACTCCTTTTCCTATTTGGAACCAGACTGTTGTTCCTTGTCCAGTTCTAACTGTTGCTTCCTGACCTGCGTACAGATTTCTCAAGAGACAGGTCAGGTGGTCTGATATTCCCATCTCTTTCAGAATTTTCCACAGTTTATTGATCTAACTGCTGCTTCCTGACCTGCATACAGGTTTCTCAAGAGGCAGGTCAGGTGTCTGGTGTTCCCATCTCTTTCAGAATTTTCCACAGTTTATTGTGATCCACTTATGCTTTAAGCAATAAATAAAAATAATTTATTGTTAGTAGTTTAAGCCATAGTCTAGCTAAAATATTAACTAAATTTCACATTTGTAAATCTGAAATGCTTCAAAGCAATTTATGTTTAACTTTTCTGATTCATTCCATCACCTATTCTAATACCAAATATTTGAGTGTCTTTTCTGTCAGACATTGTGCTGGTGGTGGAAATAAAACAGTGACAAAACAGAACAGCTCCTGTTCAGTTGACTTTTTCACATGGGAGACAGAAGGAGTTGCATGATAACCATGAAACCCCAAGTGTGAAAAGGGCTGCAAAGAACAAGTATAGGGGCTGTGAGAGTACGTAATAGAGGGCTTGTTCTGGAGATGATGGTGTCAGGGAGAAATGGCCTCCTTGAGAAAGTGACATTGAGACTGAGATGTCAAGTGTGAGTGGACCAGGTGGTGCTGGGGGAGGGCTGCATATACAGAGGACGCAGAGTTTGTTGTGTTTGAGGACTGAAGGGAAGAGCAGGGGGGATGCAGCAGGGAGTAAATGAGGAGGGGGGCAGCGGTGGTGAGGGTGAGGGTGAGGATGAGGCCTCATCCGCTGAGTCCTTGTGGTGCTTACTGAGAAGTTTGAAACTTATCATGAGGAAATAATGCAAGGATTTTAAGCAAGGGAATGATGGAAGTCAGACTCTCTAATCCATTTCCACAAAACTCTGCCTGTTTTGTGAAAATGGACTAGAGAGAGGTGAGAGTACACATGTAGTACCCTCTGGAAGATTCTCAGCTTCCCCAGGTGAGGTGATAGTTGGTTGGTCCAGGGGTGATGGTATTGAAGATGGAAAGAAGTGAACTAATTTGGGGATTTTATGGGAGGAAATTATCAGGACTTGCTGAGCTTGGACATAGAGGATGGAATTCATGGACAGGTGATGGGGTTGACTGTGAGATTTCTGGTGTGAGATGCTGCGTTCATAGGGAAGCCCAGTGAAGGAGCAGTGTTGAGAAGAAAGAGGAAAAACTGAGCACAGGCTGAGTGAGAAGCATCTAAGAAAAGCTCTGAAGTAGATACATGGGTATGCAGTTTAGAACTCAGAAGAGAAACATGAACTAGAAAGATCAATTGGGAAATTAACAATGGACTTAAAGCCATGGAAATGAATGGGTTCACCTAGGGAGACTGTAAGTACCGGGTGATGGGAGACCAGGGCCGGGCTCTGAGGAATGCTGACACTTGGAGGCTAGGGAGAGGAGGGTAGTAGAGCCTGTGAAGGAGCAGCGAGAGCAGTGGAAGCGGTGCCTGGGCTCTGAGTGTGTCAGAGTCGGCAGTGTTCCAGGGCAGGCGTTCTCCAGCAGAGCTGCTGAGAATGTCTGTTTTGTAAGATAAGAGCTGATTCATCCTTTCGGTTATTCAGCAAGAGCACCTTCATTGAGGTAGGGGTGGACCTAGCTTGGAGTGAGTTGGAGATGAATGGTGAATGGAGGAAATAAAACGGAAACGTGTATGTATGATTTTCCAGAAACGTGGCTCTGAAGGAATAGAGGAAGATATTTGGAGGAGAGAAATTGGATCAAGGGAAGGCTTTTATTTATTTTAAGATTTAAAACTCTAGCTTTTGATCCACTTAGAGTTGTACCTGATGAAACCAGAGTCATTTACTTACACCGCTCAAGTACTTAGGAAACTATTCTAAGATTGAATGAGACAAGGCTTATCAGAGCTCTGTGATACGATAGAATGTGGAAAGCACTTTAAATGCTGCCTCTGGTGACACAGGCAGGTAAGCAAGGCAGAGCTGCCATGGTTTGATCCTGTTCCAAGCCCTTATTCAGTAAGGCTTCTCTCCCTTGGCCCCTCTGCGTTTTCTCATTGATGTTTCTCCTGTCCCTGAGATCTGTTCTTCAGTTTCTTTGAAAGTGTATCTCCTTATCTAAGCCCATGACACCCTTTCCTACTGCTCTAGTTTCTGCTGTTTCCTTCTTTCTGAACCTCTTTGACATCTACTCTGCAACTGTGGTTACAAAGCTTTGGACTGAGAGTTCCTGCAGTGCTTCAGAGTTCTCTCAGGGGTTTGAGAATCCCAAAATATATTAAATGCCATCTATGATTGAATAAATAATGGGTCTCATAAGTACATGTTAATATTTTTCAAATATATGTAGCTGCTGTTATTTATTTATTTATTTTTTTAAATAAGAAATCCCTTAAAAGCATTATAGACTTTACAGTTGCTTTTTGTTACCAATCTTTTCATTCAGTGCTAGGAGAACTACTAGCATAGATGTCTGCCACATTTTTTTCACTTAATTTTAGAATGCTATACCACTCACTTTGAGAAACAATCTATTAATGTCAGGGGGTAAATATTATAAGATATAAAGTCAAAAATTTTATTAGGTTACTAAAGTAGGGCAGTAACACAAGTGTTGGCAAAATGCTCAGATTTCCTTGGTCATGCACTGCACACTGTGCAGCATGTCGGGTCTTAAAAGTTCCCTGACCAGGGGTCGAACCCACGCCCCCAGCACTGGAAGCACTGAGTCATACCCACTGGACCGCCAGGGAAGTCCTACACAGATTTCATGTCTCATTTCTCTGTGCTCAGAGGGTCTATATTGCCAGGCCCAGGTCTTGTCATGTTTTGTGATGTTAAAATAGACTGTTCACACTTGAAACAGTTAAGACTCACTGCTCCACAACCAGAATTCTGGTTCATATTTTTTCACTGTTGTTTTTACCTTTGCTTTCCTCATCTCTTTAGCTAGCTTGTCAGCTAGCTCAGGGCAGGGATTGTGGTTCTCTCTTCTTCCTTATACCTTTCTACAGAGATTGGCAAGCTCCCGGCTTGACGCCAGATCCAGCTCTTTGTTTCGTAAGTCCTCTCTGGCTCAAGAGGNGTTGGCAATTTGATCTCTGGTTCCTCTGCCTTTTCTAAAACCAGTTTGAACATCTGGAAGTTCATGGTTCATGTATTGCTGAAGCCTGGCTTGGAGAATTTTGAGCATTACTTTACTAGCGTGTGAGGTGAGTGCAATTGTGCAGTAGTTTGAGCATTCTTTGGCATTGCCTTTCTTTCGGATTGGAATGAAAACTGACCTTTTCCAGTCCTGTGGCCACTGCTGTGTTTTCCAAATTTGCTGACATATTGAGTGCGATACTTTCACAGCATCATCTTTCAGGATTTGAAATTATCTTAATTGATTAATATATTAATGTCAATCAAAAGTAAATGCCTACTTAAAAAAATTAGTCTAATGTAATTTTACAGAATAAAGTTGTATCGTTTGAATACCCACAAACATTTTACTAATCATCAATTATCTAAGTGAAACCTTACTGCAGAAAACAGAGACATGAATCTCAAAATATCTGCCAGAATATGAACTGTACCACAAAGTGCCCAGTGCCCCATAGTCTGGAATTCAGACATTCCATCAGCTTAGCAGAAACTTCCTCCCCTGGTCCTTTGTCAAGACCCAACTCAAGAGTCACTTTCCCCTGATGCCTCCCTGGAAGTTTGTTCTCCAAGAATAGGTATAGTTTCCTTTCTGTGCATTTTCAAAGCAACCCAACCATAATTCTACCATGGAACAGACTACATTGGTATTTTCATTGAATTTTAATTTCTAAATATTTTAAAATAATGTGGAAAGATCCCATGCACACTTTACTCAGTTTCTCTCCATGAAAACATTTTTCTATACTACTATATCACAACCAGAATATTGGCATTTATATAGTCTATATACAGAGCATTTCCATCAACAAAAAGTTATCTCTTTTATTCAGCCACATCAGCATTCCTCCCACTTTTCCACTCCCCACCCCACCTCATCTTTAACCACTGGCAAACAAACACTAATCTTTTTCCCCATTGCTGTAATTTTGTCATTTCAATAATGCTATATAAATGGGTCATAACGTTTGTAATCTTTGGGGATTGCTTTTTAACTAAGTATAATTCTCTGGAAATTCATCCAGGTTTTCATGCATCCCAATAATATGGGTATACCATGGTTTGTTTAATCATCCACTGTTAATCATTCATCATTCTGATGTCAGAAGGAAATCTGGGCTGTTTCTAGTTTTTGACAACTAGGAATAAAAGTGCTATAAACATTCATGTACAGGTCTTTGTATGAACATAAATTTTCATTTCTCTGGAATAAATGCCCAAGAGTGCAATTGCTGGGTCATATGGTAGTTATATTTATGTTTAGATATTCAAGAACCTGCCAAGTTATTTTCCAGAATGGCTGTGCCATTTTGCATCCCCTCTAGCAAGGCATATTATCTTTCCACTCTTCCCAGTCTTTGGCATTGATACTGTTGTTTCTTTTAATTTTAGTCATTCTGATTTTAAAAAGTAAACAGATTGCCACAATACAGTATGAGAAATGCTCAAATAAATCATGTATAAAAAGTTCCAATCCAGTCTCTTGGGTGGGGATTTAAAGAAATCCGCTGAGAGCAGAAGCTAATTAATGTGATGTATAAAAAATATATTTTTCCTCCATTCAGGAAAAGAAAAAAAAAAGATTAAAAAAAATCTTGTGAGAGGAAGAAGTCATCTGTGCTGAGCTCAGGGCTAAGAGGCAGCACCAGGGAAATTGAGAAAATGCAAATAGCTTGGAAGGGTAACAGGTAATAAGGCATTTAAGGACAAGAGGATGCAAAGATGAGCAGAAATTAAACAGAGAAACTTGTCGGCCTCTCTTTGACTTGGCCTTCACACAGAAGATAAACACTTGAGAGAAAACTGATGGTCTCATTTGATTGACATCTGCTTCCACCTCCCAATCAAGTTATCTTTCAGTTCAGTTCAGTTCAGTCACTCAGTCGTTTCCAACTCTTCAAGACCCCCCTGGACTGCAGCATGCCAGACATTTCTGTCCATCACAAACACCTGGAATTTACTCAAACTCATGTCCACTGAGTTAGTGATGCCGACCAACCATCTCATCCTCTGTCGTCCTCTTCTCCTCCTGCCTTCAATCTTTCCCAGCATCAGGGTATTTTACAATGAGTCAGTTCTTCGCATCAGGTGGCCAAAGTATTGGAGTTTCAGCTTCAGCATCAGTCCTTCCAATGAATACTCAGGACGGATTTTCTTTAGGATGGACTGGTTGGCTCTCCTTGCAGTCCAAAGAACTCTCAAGAGTCTTTTCCAACAACATAGTTCAAAAGCATCAATTCTACGGTACTCTTTCTTTATACTCCAATTCTCACAACCATACGTGACTATTGGAAAAACCATAGCTTTGACTAGATGGTACTTTCTTGGTAAAGTAATGTCTCTGCTTTTTAATATGCTGTCTAGGTTGGTCAGAACTTTCCTTCCAAGGAGTAGTTCAGTTCAGTTGCTCAGTCGTGTCCAACTCTTTGCGACCCCATGAATTGCAGCACACCAGGCCTCCCTGTCCATCGACAACTCCAGGAGTTCACTCAGACTCACATCCATCCAGTCAGTGATGCCATCCAGCCAACTCATCCTCTGTCGTCCCCTTCTCCTCCTGCCCCCAACCCCTCCCAACATTAGGGTCTTTTCCACTGAGTCAACTCTTTGCATCAGGTGGCCAAAGTACTGGAGTTTCAGCTTTAGCATCAGTCTTTCCAATGAACACCGAGGACTAAGCTCCTTTAGAATGGACTGGTTGGATCTCCTTGCAGTCCAAGGGACTCTCAAGAGTCTTCTCCAACACCGTAGTTCAAAAGCATCAATTCTTTGGCGCTCAGCTTTCTTCACAGTCCAACTCTCACATCCAGCCATGACTACTGGAAAAACCATAGCCTTGACTAGATGGACCTTTGTTGGCAAAGTAATGTCTCTGCTTTTCAATATGCTGTCTAGGTTGGTCATAACTTTCCTTCCAAGGAGTAAGCGTCTTTTAATTTCATGGCTGCAGTCACCATCTGCAGTGATTTTGGATCCCAGAAAAATAAAGTCAGCCACTGTTGCCATTGTTTCCCCGTCTATTTGCCATGAAGTGATGGGACCGGATGCCATGATTTTAGTTTTCTGAATGTTGAACTTTAAGCTAACTTTTTTTACTCTCCTCTTTCCCTTTCATCGAGAGTCTTTTTAGTTCCTCTTCACTTTCTGCCATAAGGGTAGTGTCATCTGCATATGTGAGGTTATTGATATTCCTCTCAGAAATATTAGCATGTATGAGTTTTAATAAAAATTCGTCCTCCTCTTCAATGATGGTTTTACCTTCAAAGGTAGTATTACCATCTGACTGTATGCATATACCCTTTGGACCAGTAGCCTATAGTTACCTAAAAACAGTACATTAAAAACCTGTATGAGGCATGTTGCCAATTGATCCACAAAGAGAGAGATAAATGTGTGACTAGAAAAGTACTTGTTGTATACAAGCTGCAGCTGTGTATAACTGATACCTAATTACTCAGCTAGAAAGTATTATCCATCAGGCAGAACAAAGGTGGGTAATTTGCTATTATCTACTGAGATGATTTACCAAATTGCTGCATAAAAATACACTTAGCTCATATTAAAGTTATGACATTAACCAATCAAACAAAAGCATATTCAGAATTAATGGTGATTGACCTAACTATCCTTTGTGGGATTTAGAAAATACACCCCATAGAAATAAACAAAAGGTAGTAAAAATATCTTAATTGGAAACCTGAAATTTACATCAGAATTCTTTAAGAACAACTGTAAAGATTTCAATAAAGTTTGATAGTCAGAAGTTATGGGAAAATGTCAGTAATAGTTTTAAAATAAAATACATTTGTTACTACTTTGGTTACTTATCTTTTATAAAAGAAACTATATGCAGATATTAATGTATAATGAAATTTGAACAGAAATGTAACGGTGATGAATACTACCCTCTTCTATCTTAATAATAAACTTACAGAGACTTGAAGTGGAGAAAAATCTTCTGATAGCTGACTTTGTCATCAAGTAAACACTAGAAATTTCTCTGGTAAATAGGTTCCTTCTTCTCAATTCTTCACTCCTGTCCTGTCCTGGAATTACAGACTCCATGCTCTTTGTTACATAATTTTGCATTACCTCCCACTAATGTGTATAGTTTTACACACACACATTAGTGGCTGACTATGCCAAAGCCTTTGACTGTGTGGATCACAATAAACTGTGGAAAATTCTTAAAGAGATGGGAATACCAGACCACCTAACCTGCCTCTTGAGAAATCTGTATGCAGGCCAGGAAGCAACAGTTAGAACTGGACATGGAACAACAGACTGGTTCCAAATAGGAAAAGGAGTACGTCAAGGCTGTACATTGTCTCCCTGCTTATTTAATTTATATGCAGAGTACATCATGAGAAACACTGGGCTGGAAGAAGCACAAGCTGGAATCAAGATTGCCGGGAGAAATATCAATAACCTCAGATATGCTGATGACACCACCCTTATGGCAGAAAGTGAGGAGGAGCTAAAAAGCCTCTTGATGAAAGTGAAGGAGGAGAGCGAAAAAGTTGGTTTAAAGCTCAACATTCAGAAAATGAAGATCATGGCATCTGGTCCCATCACTTCATGGGAAATAGATGGGGAAACAGTGGAAACACTGTCAGACTTTATTTTTTGGGGCTCCAAAATCACTGCAGATGGTGACTGCAGCCATGAAATTAGAAGACGCTTACTCCTTGGAAGAAAAGTTATGACCAACCTGGATAGTATATTCAAAAGCAGAGACATTACTTT
>SJYX01001856.1:45223-73422 GCA_006410675.1 Oreotragus oreotragus | reverse complement strand
GCACTGAAGAACTGATGCTTTTGAACTTGGTGTTGGAGAAGACTCTTGAGAGACCCTTGGAACAACCAGTCCATTCTAAAGGAGATGAGTCCTGGGTGTTCTTTAGAAGGGGTGATGCTGAAGCTGAAACTCCAATACTTTGGCCACCTGATGGGAAGAACTGACTCATTTGAAAAGACCCTGATGCTGGGAAAGATTGAAAGCAGGAGGAGAAGGGGACAACAGAGTATCAGATGGCTGGATGGCATCAGCGACTCAATGGACATAAGTTTGAGTAAACTCTGGGATTTGGTGATGGACCGGAGACCTGGAGTGCTGCAGTCCATGGGGTCACAAAGAGTTGGACACGATTGAGCGACTAAACTTAACTGAACACTATTAGAAGTGAAGAGTTATGTTCTGTAGTTATTTTCCTCTTAAATATTCAAGGATTCAAGAAAGGCAACTTAAGTGATAGAAAATTATTCTTGTAAGACAGAATTTTTGCTATTTAGGCAGGTTTTTGTTGTTGTTTAGTGGCGAAGTCATGTCCAGCTTTTTGCCACCCCATGGACTGCAGCACACCAGTCTTACCTGTCCATCACCAACTCCCGGAGTTCATTGAAACTCATGTCCATTGAGTCAGTGATGCCATCCATCCATCTCATCCTCTGTCATCCCCTTCTCCTCTGCCCTCAATCTTTCCCAGCATCAGCGTCTTTTTCAATGTGTCAGTTCTTTGCATCAAGTGGCCAAAGTATTGAAGTCGAAGACTTCAGCTTCAGCATCAGTCCTTCCAATGAATATTCAGGATCAATTTCCTTTAGATATCACTGGTTTGATTGCCTTGCAGTCCAAAGGACTCTCAAGAGTCTTCTCCAGCACCATAATTTAAAAGCCTCAGTTCTTCAGCACTCAGCTTTCTTTATGGTCCAACTCTCACATCCGTACATGACCACTGGAAAAACCATAGCTTTAACTAAAGGAACGTTTGTTGGCAAAGTAATGTCTCTTCTTTTTAATACACTGCCTAGGTTTCTCATAGGTTTTCTTCCAAAGATCAATCATCTTTTAATTTCATGGCTGCAGTCACTGTCTGCAGTGATTTTGGAGCCCAAGAAAATAAAATCTGCCAGTGTTTCCATTTTTTCCCTGTTTTCCATGAAGTGATTGGACTGGCAAGGTAAAGAATAATCTTTCCTATGGTAGGTGGAAGCATTATTTAATAAATAAAGGAAGCAACACCATCTAAACTAATGCAGTACTCTAAATATTTTAACATTTTGTAGATTCTTTTCAGATTCAGGTATTATAAACAAACCTAAATAAAATTCATTTTCTAAGTTCTGTTCTTTTTTAAGTTTCATATTCCTTTACAGGATCTGTGAGGTCAAAACAATTTTCATAATAATATTAAGATGTTGTGTGTTTTGTTTGACTCTCATCATCTCAAAGTGGTGAAATTTGGTATCAAGAAAGGGTTAGCAGCATACCAGTCCTTTCATGAATATATAGTGGAGTTTTACAGAGGCTGTGTGATGTGTGATAATGCAATGGATTAAATGTCAAAGCAGATACAAGGACCCAGATTCCTTTTTTTTTGTAAGCCCAGATAGTAAACAGATTTGCAAAAATGTGAAACATGCTCTTCTTCTCATGAAAAAGTTTGTTTTGAAAAATAGTTATTGTTCATAAAAATAGGTCATTTATGTCAACATCCAAGATGCTCATCATTGCTACTTTTCAATAAATCAATATTTTAAAAGGTTCTCATTTTTTAGTCTCTAATATGATAAATATCAATAGTTATAACTAACATTATAATCTACAAAAATCCAAGGTCTTCGAGATTCTCAATAATTTTAAAGCATATAAAGAATTATGGAAATAAACTTGCTTTAAAAAAAAAACAACTATTCTTTTTCCTTGAAAAACAAAAGCACAGATACTGTCATAATTCTCTGCACTGCTACTCCTTGAAAAGCCTTAACCACCCATATTAACTATAATTTTTAACTAAAGTGACTAATTTCTAATTTAAAGAGAAAAGTGCGGGGTGGATATAATTGAAAACTGTCTGACATATAAGTATGTTAATAGGCTAGCAGAATTTAAGAATACACATGACAACATCTTCTACAAGCCACAGAAATACTATTGACAACTTCCTAAAGTGGCAAAAAAGAACAAATTCATTACACAACTCCAAGACATAGCTTCTCTATAGCATTTCAAATAAGAAGCAAAAATATATAAAGTCAGAATTATGTTTAGTTTAAACCAGTGTTTCAGTATTCTATTTAACTTAAAAAAGTATCTAGTTGTGCCACAATCATCCACTAATTATTAACTCAATTTAATGTCAGTACACAATTTTTTAAAAAGTGCTTAAAGATCTTGGAAATTATCTTCAAACTGGCATACCAGGAAGCACAGTTACTATTTAAATAAAGTTTGCCAGAATATTAACTTAATGCAGTTGAAAAGAAATTTACATTATTCATAATCATAAATATTTAGAAGTAATATTAATTTTAGAAGTAATACTAATTTATTTGATCAGTAAGCCTGTATAAGAAAAACACATCCAAGGAAATAAAATGCATACTTAACACTTACAAGACAGATAAAAGACATAATTGCCAAAATTTTACATTAATTATGTAATCTTGGGTTTTTAAAACGTTTCTGGATCAATTCTGCAAGAAGATTTTTAATTAAAGTCTAGCACATTTAAAGTATTAATATAACCAAGCAAAGGCTCATATACTTGTGCCACAGTAAGCCAAATTCTTGACAGCAGGAGTTTCCAGCAATGTAAGGATTTATTTGCAGGGCATTCAGGAGGGTGGGTCTTCCCTGGGGGTTCAAACAGTAAAGAATCTGCCTGCAATTTGGGAGACCTGGGTTTGATCTCTGGGTAGGGGAGATCCCCTGAAGGAGGACATGGCAACCCACTCCAGTGTTGCCTGGAGAATCCCCATGGGCAGAGGAGCCTGGCCTGCCACAATCCATAGGGTCACAAAGAGTCAGACTGGAGTTAGCCGATAAGCACTGCACAGTAACAGAGTGGGATACAAATCTCAGGTCCACTCTTTCTTGGTCTTTGAGTTTGGGGGATGTTTTAAAGAAGAAGAACAAACTGACATTTCTGATATTTCTTAATCATGATTTCAGGAGTCAAAATGTCTCTGGTTTAGAATTCTCTGGACCATTGCCCTGGGGTCTGTGAGTTCATTTGCCCTGGAGAAATAACCTGAGATTTTACCAGAATGATATCTGCAACAACAGCAATTTTAGTGGACTGACTCTGGTTGATTAGTGCTCCATTAGCATAGGATTGAAGTCAGAGGGGACAAGAAAGGGATTGGGACCAGAAGAGACAGCAAGAGAAAAAAGTTTCAGATAAATTAGTCACTAACTCAGTATGGAAACTCAGTTTTGGTGAGACTCTGTTTCATTAGATATTCGATTTTCTTATTTTCTAGAAATTTAAGAACATTCAACTTCTACATGTGCTTATTACTCTCCATGAGCTCATCAGAACAGTGCCCCTTTAATTTATATCTTCCAGATATAGGAAAAATATCACAGACACAAGGTGAGATCTTTCTGAATTACAGAATACTTTGGAATATTTTGTCTTTATATTCCAATAAATATTCATACTTTATTCCTTTATTGGGCAGAAAATGTTTATGCTTACATTTTATTATTTAACCATGATCTTTCTTTATTTACTGTTATGATGAAACTGTATGTACCTATGCGTCCACTACGCTACTCTGTCCATGGGATTCTCGAGGCAAGAATACTGGAGTGGGTTGCCATTTCCTCCTCCAGATGAAACTAGTTTTATTAATTCACGAAATTCGGTATCAAGAAAGGGGTAGCAGCATCAGTTCAGTTCAGTTCAGTCGCTCAGTACCACCCCTCAAAAAGACATTTATTCAAGTCTCAAGATATAAAGTCCTTTAGAAATACACTTGAAAGTGAATGTGAAAGTGAAGTCGCTCAGTCGTGTCCAACTCTTTGCGACCCATGGACTGTAGCCCACCAAGCTCCTCTGTCCATGGGATTCTCCAGGCAAGAATACTGGAGTGGGTTGCCATTTCCTTCTCCAGGGGATCTTCCCAACTCAGGGATCGAGCCCAGGTTTCCCACATTGCAGGCAGACACTTTAACCTCTGTGCCACCAGGGAAGCCCATATTTTACACACAGTGCTTGCTAATTGAGATTACTCTTTCTGTAGCTTCCTAGAGACCCTGTAGGGCTCCGGCTACTTGAGAACCACAGATGGAAGTGCCCAAGCTAATGTGCGATTTTTAAAAGGGACTTTTTTTTTTCAGATGCCCTGAACAGACTTGGAAGTAAACCATCTCTCAGATGTCTCTTGACAAAACAAGGTAGTCAATAAAGAATCCCAAACTTCTGTATCATTAAAAGATCTGTGGTACCGAACCAGGCTGCAAACATAAGGATGTGAGACTTCATGATTATTAAATCCCACTTTTGAAAAAAAAAAGAATTGTCAATTTCCCACCTCCTTACTATGAAGGTCCCGTGAACTCCTACAGGCAAAAGGCTTACAAAAGTGGGCAGCACTTAGGCCAGGAGCTGGCGTTGCTCTCCTCCCATCCCCGGAGACACAGACCAGGCGCCCACTGCCCCCTGGTGGCCACGGCCGACTTCCGGCTCTTGCACACAATGCGGCCGCCTGCGTGGCCTCCGATACGTCACATCCGGCCCTTGCGATTCGGGGTTGCGGAACCCGCGCGATGAAGTGCGTTTTTGTTACTGTAGGGACCACCAGCTTTGACGACCTCATTTCGTGTGTATCGGCGCACGACAGTCTGCAAGTGAGTGGGGGAGGCGGGCGGGCGGCGGCTGGGCTCGCCGCTTTGCGCTCGCCAGTCGCGGCCGCCAGCCTGACCGCTAACCTCGGTAACCTTGCCTGACCGCGGCGCTCGCGAAGAACCCCTAGCAGCTCGACCTCAGGTGCCGCCGCCCCTCGGCCGGCTCCTCCCCGCGCCTGACTGGGCCCTCCTTCCGCTCCCCCGCTCCTCAGAATCCTCCGCCTCCTCTGCCTGTCCCCCGCCGCCTTCCTGGGCCGCTCCTCCCCATCCTTCTCCAGCTCCTCCTTTCCCCCCGGCTTTTCCCCACCGATTCTCCGCTTCCGCCTCTCCTTCCTCCGGCTTCGCCCCTCCTTTCAGCGGCCCCGCCTCCCGGACCCGGGCCCGCCTCGCAGGCCGCTCCTCAAGCCCGCTCAGGGACGTGCCTTCGACGCGCACCGTGGGGCCCGGCTCGGCCCCAGCCGACCGGTCCTGCGGCCGCGCCGCCCCCGCCTGCCCCAGCCTTGCCCCGCCGCCCTCGGTCCGAGGCCACTGCGCCTTCCCTTCGCCTCAGGCGCCTTCCTGTCCGGCGTCCCAGGAGCGCGTCCTCTCCTCAGGACTCGTGTTCTCGCAGCCCCAGTTCTGGGCCACGACAACGTTGTGCCTCACTCTTCCTCCCTAGTTTGCAACGTCTCTTTAAGAGTCTTTGCCTTGCTTGCTCTATCTGGCAGGGCCATATCTTGCCCGACGTGGTGAGATGGGGCTTTTAGATCGTTTAGGGTTAGTGAGGCTCCACGTTGGGGTCCAGGACGGGAAAAAGGAGCTTTTTGAAAAAATAGCAAATAGGCTCCAGTTCGACTAGTTGGCATCCCGTGCTTCGATTGGGGGATTTGTTGCCGTCATTGCTGTTTTCCAGTGGACTGTTTAAAAGGCCTGCTTTTTCTGTTTTGTTTGTTTTTTTTTTTTTTTCCATTTCAGATAATCCAGAGCCTCGGTTACAACCGACTTGTCCTACAAATAGGTAGAGGAAAGGTGGTACCTGAACCATTCAGTACTGAGTCATTCACTCTGGATGTTTACAGGTATAAGGATTCACTGAAGGAAGACCTTCAGAAAGCAGATCTTGTTATTAGTCACGCAGGTAAAGTGCTTTAGAATCGCCCGGTTTGGTTTTTGATCGACCATAAATAAGAACAGAAACTCGAACCTTTCTGATGTAAAATAAAATCACTAGGATAACTCACCAGTAGCCCTTTTGAATATAATACTGATTTCAATATAACAGTCGAGACCAAGAACATTATTGGCGAGGATTTATAATTTCTGGGTGATAAGAAAATGGGAAATCAGTCACTGAAGCCCAGCTGTACAGTTAGGAAACCTAAACACAGAGAGGCAAAATAATATATCCAATGATATGTGTTAAGAGTTGTCAGTTGAAGTTAACATCTGGGCTTAGATCTGCAGGAATGTTCAGCAATTGGTCATTGAGATGCTGCTGGCTTTGGAAGATTTTTTTATATTTCTATTAAGAGGTTAAGTAACATCCAGTCAGTAAGTGGTAGGCTAATAACAGTCTGGTGCTGGCATCATCTACCCCAAAAGAGTTTTTCACTTAACAGTCTCCTCACTCCCATTTGAGCTATCTAAATGAGTTTAGACTTAAAAGTTGAATTGACTTAAATATCGTATATGTGTATGTTTGTGGAGATTTATCCTGTTTTGACAGGCAGACTCATAAGGAGTGTCAAAGTGACTGAACAACAACAACGGCTTCGTGTACAGTATGTTGAACCTGAATCTTATTTGTATTCAGGGCCCATGCCCATGGCATACTACTGGTGGGCAAGTTGCAAAGCACTGAATCATAGGTCTTAATATTGTTGGCAGTGATAAAGAATGTATTTTTCAAGTCAGGTTTGTAACACTTACTAGAGAGCAAGACATTACTATTTTTTGTCGTTTTGAATCTATGATTATAAGACTTCTAGCTTTGCCTTGAGTTCAAGCTATAAAGCCTGGTGAAGCACCTTAACTTTTTTAAAACTATATTGACAAATTTGGTATATTTTTGTAGGTGCAGGAAGCTGTTTGGAGACTTTGGAGAAAAGAAAGCCACTTATAGTGGTTATAAATGAAAGGTTGATGAACAATCATCAACTGGAATTGGCAAAGCAGCTACACAAAGACGGGCATCTCTTCTACTGTACCTGCAGGTATACTAGAAACTGATTAGTTGACCTCTTGTCTTAATTCCTTCTTAGCTATTCTTACCTGCCTACCTAACCAACCTGTGTCTTTGACTTCTTACTTTCTCCCACTTAGCAAACATTTTGAGTTTCTCACCAGTAAAACCTGCTCATTTGTCTTCTACTTTGACTGTGATCTCTGTGTTGTATTTCAGTGTCTATGCTTATTTCATTGCATGTGAATATCTGAATGTGTGTGCACATGTGTCTATTTATGTTCATCTAGGTGTTCAGGTCTCTGAGGATATAAACTTTTGAGTTCATTATTTTTCATTATGTAAGGAAGGCATTTGCATATTTTCAGTTAAGGTTTTGACTTCAGTAAATCCACTGGAATCCATGAGTTAAATTTACTCATTTATTCATTCATTCAACTATACCTAATGCAAAGCAGGCATTGTTTTGGTGTTGTGGAAAGTGAAAGTCACTCAGTCGTGTCCCATGGTTTGCAACCCCAGGGACTGTACAGTCCACGGAATTCTCCAGGCCAGAATACTCGAGTCAGTAGACTTTCCCTTCTCCAGTGGATCTTCCCAACTCAGGGATCAAACCCAGGTCTTCCACATTGCAGGCAGATTCTTTACAGCTGAGCCACAAGGGAAGCCCAAAAATACTGGAGTGGGTAGCCTATCCCTTGTCCAGCGGATCTTCCTGACCCAGGAATCAAACTGGGGTCTCCTGCATTGCAGGCAGATTCCTTACCAACTGAGCTATCAAGGAAGCCCTTGGTGCTATGGATATAGTGCTGAACATGACATAAAGTCCCTGCTCTCATGATACCTGTGTTCCAGTGGTGGGAGATAGACATTAAACAGTTCATAAATAAGCAATCCAGAGAATTTCACATGGTGAAATGTGTTATGGAGAAAATAGGGCAGGGTGATGTGATAGCTGGGGTGAAGATTAATTAGAATGATCAGGGAAGGCATGACTGGGTGTGCATTTGAGCTGAAACCTGAATGTCTAGAAAGAGCCAGTCATGTGAAGCTCTAGAGTCAGAAGCAACAGTGGAAATTGCAAAGGCCCTAAGTTGGGAATGAGCTTGGAGTTTGGTGTGTTTGAGGAATAGAGGGTTAGTGTGGCAGAAGTATAGTAAACAAGGGTGGCTGTAATATGAAGTTGAAGCTGGGCGGGGAGAGCTCACATAAAAATTCTGGTTTTATTCTATGTTTAATAAGAAATATTTTAAAAGAGTATTTTAAGCAGAGGAATTGCTTTTTGGTAAGGAGTATTATTTTCTAGAAGTATATTAGAATTCAGCAAGAACTGATCAACATCACAATAGAAGGATGAAGAAAATTCCTGGTTTGTTTCCTATTAATTCTTCTTCAGACACTAGAAGCTTGCCAAAGGGTCAGGTCAGTAATTCCCAATTATTTGTTTTTAAATACAGTCCTAATTTGATGTTTTAAAAGGAAAAAACCTCATGGAAGTATTACAGAATAAATATTTCTTATGTTATTAAAAGTTGAAATTTAAAATAAACTCTAGAAGAAACTGGCTAAAACGTAGCTTTTCTTTTAATTTTATGCTTTTTGTCCTTAGGCACTCAACAAATACTTGTTCATTATTTATTGAGCATATATTATGTGCCAGGCATTATTCTAGAAACTTGGCATATGTCAGTGAACACAAAAACAAAGATTTTTATTTTCTTTGAGAGGAGACAGATTCATTGAATGTTGCAGGAGCAATGGTTGGTGTTCTAATCCCTGTAATGATGGAGGAGAGGGAATGTCAGGGTGGCTTTGTAATATAGAAGCCATTCTTACAATATTGTGAGTGTGAGGAGAAGCCAGATAATAAACATTACTTGGGCTGCAGATAATTGGCATATCTGTCCTTAGGTAGTTGAGATTGTTACGAGTTAATACCATTTTTGAAGTAGAATAAATAATCATCTTCCTTAGTTTATGCAAGTTAATTTTTCCAGATACCTTTGATGAGTATTTTCATTCTAAATATTAAATTAGCTTTGATTTTTATGTTAGTACATTAAAAAAGGGGAAACAGTGATTTCATAAACACTTTCTGACTCTCAGGCTGAAAGGGCAGTTGTACAAGTCTCCAGTTTATTAATCTTTTTTTCAGTTCTAGAATTCTTTTTTACTTGTATTAATTTCAGGAAAGTCACACACGTGAATGCCATAAGAAGAATCAATAATTGGTTGTATTTTCATTTTAGGTGTATCATTTGTTTGCCACAAATCTAGGCAGAATGATTGTATGTCTGTTCTAACTTAAGTGGCTGCTGTAATATTAAATTTCTTGAAGTAATAATTTTATGTTGTGATTGAAACCTTATTTCCAACATGCATGGCGATTGTATGTTGTTAAATTATATATGGATTTATAATAGTAAATTACTAGCAAAAGTTATTTTACAATCTTCATGCATGGTCTAGTAGTCTCCCCAGCTTGTGCTTGTCTTGTAGCTGTCACTCTTGGTTTCATTTATTCTGTTTTCATAAATTAATTTACTTCAAGTTATATCTGCGTAATCCTGAGAAGTGTTCCAAAACCATATGACCACATTTTTCATGAAATAACATTTCTGAAATCTTTTAGTTGACATAAAAGATAAAGTGACTGTTGCATTGCTATTGACATAAGCTCTTTGTGTTGTTTGATTATTAGTGTATATACCTGTAATATTAAAATACATTAAAATTCACATAGTTTGAGAAGCATCCCATTATTCTTGGAAGTTAGATTCAGTCATCAAGTGGGCAGAATTGCATTATGAAATTTTCTCCCATGTTACCTAATATTTTTCTTCTTTTGTTTTAGCATGCTTCCTGGGCTGTTACAGTCAATGGACTTATCAACACTGAAATGTTTTCCTCCTGGCCAGCCAGAAAAATTTTCTGCATTTTTGGATAAAGTTGTTGGATTACAAAAATAAACACTAAACTCTCAACACTTTAAAAACACCCCTCAAATTCAACCCGTGGAATGTGGTTAATAAAAATATAGAGTATATGTTTATAGAATAATATAAATTAATAAGTCTCCTACATCTATAGAATGTATAGAAAATTTTATTTGTGAATGTTAGCATTTGGGTCCAAATTCTAATTGCAGTTTCACAAGTTTATTAGATTTTTTCCTAATCTTCATATTTTAGTAAAAGAAACATGTAGTGAACATTCACACAGTTTGTCCTTGAATCCCAAAGGGACTTGGAATCATGAAAAAAAGAATTAAATATGAAAGCTTTGACAAAAACCTCAAATGTAGTTACTTTATGTTCTTTAGAGTAAACAATGAAACAGTAACAGACTTGTAAAAAAAAGTTTGAGTCAGAATCTTTAGCTTCATACTCCAAGAAACCAAATTAAAACAAAAATGATGGGTTGTGTTCTGTGAAATAAATTATATAAGCTCAGTAATTACCTTAAAAAGATTAACTTTCGAGTCAGTTGATCTATTATACTTCAAGAAACTATTATCCTGAAGAATAGAGTGGAGTGGATATATTCATTTTTTTCCTATAAAGTATAAATAGAAAGTGACAATTAAACGTCAAGAAATAATTTCTAGGGGCTGCCTCGTGAATTAAAAGTCTGGGAAGAAAAGGGTTAGAGAAATAAAAGGAGGAAATATAAAAATTGCAAGGAATTTTGTAATGGTATAATCCCACCCTTAATAAACACTGAGTTCACAATGATAAAAAAAAAAGTGACAAAAATAATCTTACCCAATGTCAAAGCTTTACTGTTTTGAGAAGAGTAAATTAAAAAGCATCTGTGCTGATAGGAATTGCTATTTTTTTTTAAGGACCACCCTCTTACAGTGGTATTGAAACATTTACTGTAGCATCATAGAGGAATTATGTATGTCCTTACAAAATTAATTTTACAAATGAATAAATGATCTGAGGTGTATAATGGCCTAAATGTATGGTTTTAAAAGTCACATAGCTCAAAATAGATACTTTATGAAATTGTGAACAGGGTAAATAGTCTCAAGACCTATAAAATAAACTAGATTACCCATAAATATTGACAGTTTTTTTGGTAGAAAGTTCAGATATAACTGATCTATAAAAGCATTCAATATAAAGATTTATTTTCGATAGTATTATCCCAAGATGTTGAATATTCTAAACATCTTACTTGGGATGCATTAAATAATGCTTTTGTAGATTTACTTTCCTGACTGTGTTTTACTTAAGCTAATAATAAATTGTTACTAATGGTAGAAGGTGGTGGCTGAGAAGTACTCTGGGTAGCAGGAGGATGCCAACTTGGATTAAAATTTTGCTGAGATTAATCTAAAAAGTGAGTAATCTATATCTACATGGTTGGGAATTTACAGCACCATAATCATAATTGTATTATTTATTAGTGTTAACCAAATGCTATAGGAAAGTCCCTATTCAAATCCATAGAGTTTCACTTTTCTGGGCTTTTCTTTTAAATGTATTTCTCTAGTTTGAGAAAAATTGTGGCTTAAAATTTATGTTGATCACTCAGTCTTTAATTATCTTATGTCATGAAGGATTAGCCATAGGGAATCAGAAATAAATGAAAGGGTCTACTTAAACATTAGACAACTAAAAAGCCCTAAAGCCTATGCTTCTTTCCCACATGAGTACATAACCCAGATTTCATTATTTCATTTAGCAGAGGCTTCAACCAGTGGTGTCAGTTGTATGTAGTGACATCTCGACTACAGCTTTGTGGGAAATTTTCTATCAGTTGGGTTTAAAAATCAGTGAATATCTTAGAATCATTTTGATTTGGCAGGAATCCTCAAGACCGTCTAGTTCATTCCCATCATTTCTCAGGTGAGGAAGAAGGCAAGAGGTTACAACTTGTCTAAAATAATAGCCTTTGACAGAGCTGCTACTAGAAGCAACTTCTTGACTCCCATTCCTGTGCTCTTTGTATCATAACATAATATATGTTGTAAGCTTTTTGTTTTCTTTTTATGTTTGCCTAGTAGTTAGTTACTTTAATCACATCTAGGGGAGATTTTCTTCATTTCCAGATGTTTATTTTAGTGGGAATTTCACAATTCACTAAGTTGGGTTTTCCTTTGGTGTGTTGCAACCTTACCTTGGACTTGGAAACCGATTACTCCTGAGTTTTTGGAATCTAGCAAAATGCCATGGATAGGATTGATACTAGATTGAACAAATAGACTTTAAGACAAAGAATTCTAGACTTTTGGAACTGGTAGAGAATTTTAAAAATACCTAGTGCAAACCACTCATTTTATAGATGAGGAAAGAGGCTGCTGCTGCTGCTGCTAAGTCACTTCAGTCGTGTCCAACTCTGTGTGACCCCATAGATGGCAGCCCACCAGGCTCCCCCATCCCTGGGATTCTCCAGGCAAGAATACTGGAGTGGGTTGCCATTTCCTTCTCCAATGCATGAAAGAGAAAAGTGAAAGTGAAGTCGCTCAGTCTGTCCGACTGTTAGCGACCCCATGGACTGCAGCCCACCAGGCTCCTCCGTCCATCGGACTTTCCAGGCAAGAGTACTGGGGTGGGGTGCCATTGCCTTCCCCCAGGAAAGAGGCTAGGATAAATTAATTGCCAAGTGTTTGTCTGATTGATCCTTATGAAGAAATTAATGGTAACCAAAATTCTATTTGAAATATGTATCCACTAAAATAAAATTGTTTAGTTTCATTACCTGACAGGGCTTCAGATTTTTGAAATCAATGCCTAAGTGCATTGCAGTTTATTTAGCAGTTTTATGTTGAGAGAGATTGAGAGGTTAAGGCAGTGAAAGAGAAAGTTTAGCATTTCGAGAAATTCATATTGTTGCTAGGTTCAGAGGTGGGCAGGTAATGGTAGAAAGTTGATTGATGGAGTAAGTGAAAGGTGATGTGAAGTTATGGATGCTTGGAAAGTAAAGAATTTATAATAGATGTGCTTATAATTTGGAAGGAAAAAAGGATTTGGTGTTAAGTAAGACAGAACTGATGAACTTGTGTGGTTCTGCAACATTGAAAAGTAATCATCTCAAAGTACTGTCTAGTGATTCTAGACACCTAAACCTAGAATTAGAGCACTGCTTTGTATGTTTTTAAAGGCAAATCATGTAGACACAGGGCAATATAAAAATGTGTACCACTGATAATTTGAGGAAGTTTTCCAAGACTAAGGATGTCAGGAATGACTAACAGTAATGTAATTTTTCTTGGTCCTTTATCATGTTAATAATCTAAGCACTTAAATTTCTGTGATTTGTTAAAAATAAGAAATTATCAGAGATGACCAAAAATCTTCATATGGTCTGAGAAATGAGATGTATGGGCAGATTATTTGAAATTGTGTTTTGGAAATGATTTGGACTGGGTGGTCCTGATAGCTGTGTGGTAATCAATTTTCTGCTAAACAGTTAATACCATACTTTTATGGGGGAGTGGAGAGTGAAAAATAGTAGTAACAGTTAATACCCATTGCCTGCTTAGTATGTATGGTGTACTGTTTAAAACATTTTATATAAACATACTCATTTATAAACTTATGAAATAGTTACTGTTCCATTTTGCAAGTGAGGAGACTGACCTCAGAGCATAATGTGAAAAAGTAGTTTTATGCTTCTTAAATATCCAAAAGATGGTCTGGGAATTGTGATTGTAGCTATGTAATCTATTTCAGTTTTTACATTGCTTATTTGAAAGCATACTGATTGCTAAACTCCTAGTTGGTTACCTGGTTGCAACTTATTTGCCAGGCTCTTGTTTTCTCTTAAAATGTTTGTATTTTGGGCTCTATTTTTGGTCCTCTTTATATACTTTTTCTTGGTATTTTCATTCCTAGGGTTTCTCTTCGGGGAAGGCAGTGGCACCCCACCCCAGTACTCTTGCCTGGAAAATCCAATGGACGGAGGAGCCTGGTGGGCTGCCGTCTATGGGGTCACACAGAGTCAGACACGACTGAAGTGACTTAGCAGCAGCAGCAGCAGGGTTTCTCTTATTGTCTCCCATATATATCCCCCAACTAGCTCCTGCATGGTATTTCCAGTTGCCTATAGGTCATGTCAGTCTCATAAATTTCTGAAGTATCCTAAACTTGATGTGCCCTAAACAAATCTTACTTCTTTTCATGCTTCTGAGATCCTTATCTCTATTAATGGTTTCACCATTGAGTCAACCCTCCAGGCTTTAACTTTTACATCTCCAATCCTTTATATATGATTGGTCACCAGATACTCTTAGCTTTACTTCCTAAATGTTTCAAGCCCACTTATTTATTTGTTCTCTTACTTTTTTTTGGTTTTTATTTTTAAACATAAATGCATGATAAGAATCTACTTTTTGTATCAGGACTCTAGACTTGGTTCCTGCTCTGAAGGAACTCTTACAGTATGCTTGAGGAGGAACTATATTTATAAGTCTTCTGCCAGAAAAACAGTAGGCTGTCTGTAAATGATAAATGCACTTCTGTAATTTAGTAGTCTTTTCTCATTATCTTGATTAGGTGTTGAGGCTAGGAAACATTGTCATCTTGCACACTTTCACTTCACACTGTCTGACTTGACTTCGAAATATCTAGTATGCCTCTCATTCAGAAGAAAGATGTGATGACCATCACATGATATGGTGAAGTTTGTAGGATCAAGTGTTTGTAGAAATAGCATCTAAAACATAGCAGTGCTGATCCTATGTAATGTTCTAGTGATATTTAAGGATCTGTCAAATAACGATACCTGTTGGGGATTTTTGGACAAACATGGTGTTAAAAATCAGAGATTTATAAAAAGCAGTAGCTATAGTGTTTTCCAGTAAGAGGGTACAGAGGATAACCACAAAATCACACTTAATTCCTTGTTAAATGGTTCATTCCTTACATGAATATTCTAGTACAATCTGGTATAGTTCTTTCAATTATGATTTTTTAGGTGGCTAGATAAAAGATAAGCAAAAAAATTTAGCTTCAGATGGCAAGGTAAAATACATGTTTCTTGATGTTGATATTGATTCTTAAAAAATATTTTGAGCAGTTTTTAATACCATCATGTCCTATCTGTTCTGGTATTTTATTTCTAGATCCTTACTGTCTTTATGAATTTTTACTATATCCTGGCAGATTGATACTCTCTCATGTTTGATTTTTTGGGGCGGCGGTGGGGGGAGGGCAGGGGGGAATCTGTGTTTTGCAGACTACTAGATCTTAGTTCCCTGAGCAGGGATCAAAACCATGCCCCTGGCAGTGGAAGCAGAGAGTCTTAACCACTAGACCTTCAGAGATTTCCCATGTCATGATTGTATTTTGATGGCTACAGTCCTGCTTTCATAGGCAGTCGTTCGTAAGCTTTTGGGAGATCATGAAACCCTTCAAAATACTTAAAACTACTGCTTCTCTCTATACTAACATTTTGCCATGAATTACAAGGAATTTACAGGTACCTTGAAGCTGTGCTAGGTTAAGAATCCCTAGATGGAGGCCAACCTCTGTAATTTGATTCCTTGGTCATTGTTCATTAATATTTAATGATAACAGACTCCTTTATAATTAAACCTTCTGATTAAATACATTTAAGTTTAGTGACTTCCAGTTTTTATAATATAAAATTATAAATTTTTCTCATTTGAAACATGCCAAGCAGCATTTTGAAACTAATCTGAATACTTTAACTCAGTATCTATAACCCAAAAACTTTTGTAGTAGTTTCTAAGGGCTTCCCTGGTGGCTCAGAGGTTAAAGCATCTGCCTGGAATGCTGGAGACCCAGGTTTGATCATGGGTCGGGAAGATCCCCTGGAGAAGGAAATGGCAACCCACTCCAGTACTCTTGCCTGGAGAATCCCATGGAGGGAGGAGCCTGGTAGGCTACAGTCCATGAGGTCACAAAGAGTTGAACACAACTGAGCGACTTCACTCACTCACTCTAATTGATAAAAAGAGCTAAATGAAAATTAAATACATTTATAGTAGTTATTTTAGGATATATTAGGCTATTTGGTAAAGCAACATAGTGTTGTAATTTACTCATTTACTGTCAAGTGTGCTTCTAAGGTATTTGCTGAACTGATAGTCACTGTTGGAATGTCTGTGAGAGGCCATATATTGCATCTTTTTCTGTTCATTTCCTTTTTTTTCCAGAATATACTGATTGTTTCTCTACTACTGTATGAAGAGAGTAGATAATACACCTACTCCCCAAATTTAGGAGTGAAAAACATTCCTATGTTTCAAAGTGGTTTTCTGAATTTCAGTTTTTCCATTTGTAAATTAGTAAAACTAGCTTCCCTCATAGGTGACTTCTAAGATATCTGTGGCATGTTTGAAAGTTAAAAAAAAAAAGTTGAAATAATACATTCCTCTTGGTTAGAGTTTTTATTTTAAGAAGTAGGAGTAGGCTTAGAGATACTTTCCTAGAATTCAGTCCTAAGTAATAAAGAAAACAAAATCTTCCTTGAATTTCATATTTAAATTCATATTCAGTCTCTAGCTGGGGTTGTGGTTAGAGAATTAAAGTTTACTTAGAGGAGTAAGGTAATGAGTCTCTTCAGTGTATCAAAACAAAGAATGTTCTGGTCTTTATTCTCCCTTCCTTTAATCCCCTGTCTGTCTGTAGACTGTTTGGACACTGCAAGTAGCTTAAAAAACAACAAAAAACCTTCAGTATTTCTGTGTCAATATATTTTTAAACATACTATTTTTCTTTTTTTTCTAATCTGTATTAGAATGCTTTGGGTGGAACTAGGGAAGAGAGGAAATGAAAGCAAGTGGCTCCTGATAATGTTTCTTCTGTTTTACATATCTGAACAAGAATAACTGTTCTGGGAAGTCAGTTATTTTTCTTTATTGCCTCCTTCCTAAAACTTTGAGNTCTTTCAATTATGATTTTTTAGGTGGCTAGATAAAAGATAAGCAAAAAAATTTAGCTTCAGATGGCAAGGTAAAATACATGTTTCTTGATGTTGATATTGATTCTTAAAAAATATTTTGAGCAGTTTTTCATACCATCATGTCCTATCTGTTCTGGTATTTTATTTCTAGATCCTTACTGTCTTTATGAATTTTTACTATATCCTGGCAGATTGATACTCTCTCATGTTTGATTTTTTGGGGCGGCGGTGGGGGGAGGGCAGGGGGGAATCTGTGTTTTGCAGACTACTAGATCTTAGTTCCCTGAGCAGGGATCAAAACCATGCCCCTGGCAGTGGAAGCAGAGAGTCTTAACCACTAGACCTTCAGAGATTTCCCATGTCATGATTGTATTTTGATGGCTACAGTCCTGCTTTCATAGGCAGTCGTTCGTAAGCTTTTGGGAGATCATGAAACCCTTCAAAATACTTAAAACTACTGCTTCTCTCTATACTAACATTTTGCCATGAATTACAAGGAATTTACAGGTACCTTGAAGCTGTGCTAGGTTAAGAATCCCTAGATGGAGGCCAACCTCTGTAATTTGATTCCTTGGTCATTGTTCATTAATATTTAATGATAACAGACTCCTTTATAATTAAACCTTCTGATTAAATACATTTAAGTTTAGTGACTTCCAGTTTTTATAATATAAAATTATAAATTTTTCTCATTTGAAACATGCCAAGCAGCATTTTGAAACTAATCTGAATACTTTAACTCAGTATCTATAACCCAAAAACTTTTGTAGTAGTTTCTAAGGGCTTCCCTGGTGGCTCAGAGGTTAAAGCATCTGCCTGGAATGCTGGAGACCCAGGTTTGATCATGGGTCGGGAAGATCCCCTGGAGAAGGAAATGGCAACCCACTCCAGTACTCTTGCCTGGAGAATCCCATGGAGGGAGGAGCCTGGTAGGCTACAGTCCATGAGGTCACAAAGAGTTGAACACAACTGAGCGACTTCACTCACTCACTCTAATTGATAAAAAGAGCTAAATGAAAATTAAATACATTTATAGTAGTTATTTTAGGATATATTAGGCTATTTGGTAAAGCAACATAGTGTTGTAATTTACTCATTTACTGTCAAGTGTGCTTCTAAGGTATTTGCTGAACTGATAGTCACTGTTGGAATGTCTGTGAGAGGCCATATATTGCATCTTTTTCTGTTCATTTCCTTTTTTTTCCAGAATATACTGATTGTTTCTCTACTACTGTATGAAGAGAGTAGATAATACACCTACTCCCCAAATTTAGGAGTGAAAAACATTCCTATGTTTCAAAGTGGTTTTCTGAATTTCAGTTTTTCCATTTGTAAATTAGTAAAACTAGCTTCCCTCATAGGTGACTTCTAAGATATCTGTGGCATGTTTGAAAGTTAAAAAAAAAAAGTTGAAATAATACATTCCTCTTGGTTAGAGTTTTTATTTTAAGAAGTAGGAGTAGGCTTAGAGATACTTTCCTAGAATTCAGTCCTAAGTAATAAAGAAAACAAAATCTTCCTTGAATTTCATATTTAAATTCATATTCAGTCTCTAGCTGGGGTTGTGGTTAGAGAATTAAAGTTTACTTAGAGGAGTAAGGTAATGAGTCTCTTCAGTGTATCAAAACAAAGAATGTTCTGGTCTTTATTCTCCCTTCCTTTAATCCCCTGTCTGTCTGTAGACTGTTTGGACACTGCAAGTAGCTTAAAAAACAACAAAAAACCTTCAGTATTTCTGTGTCAATATATTTTTAAACATACTATTTTTCTTTTTTTTCTAATCTGTATTAGAATGCTTTGGGTGGAACTAGGGAAGAGAGGAAATGAAAGCAAGTGGCTCCTGATAATGTTTCTTCTGTTTTACATATCTGAACAAGAATAACTGTTCTGGGAAGTCAGTTATTTTTCTTTATTGCCTCCTTCCTAAAACTTTGAGGAGTTGGTATGGGGCCTTATGGCCGGATTTTGTTTGAGAACCATTGTATTTCTTTTCTTCACTAATCTTGCATTGCTAATTCTGTCTTAAATGTTCACCATGAAAAGGAGTGACAGGTTCTAGTTTCAGGGTGCTGTTAAAAATGTTTTTTTAAAAAGTTTACCATTATATTTTTCAGTAATGAAAGACCATAACAGGTTTCTATAGAATTGCAGAGCAGTTTCCCCCATTGGCCCCATGTTATTTCATACTGAAAAATGACTGAAGTAAATGATTTATCAATTAAAAAATGCTAATTGCCTTTACAGCAGGCAATGATGTTGTTATATACATATATCTATTAATTTTTTGTTTTGTTGACTTATAATTGACATGTAACATTAAGTTGTATAACTTAATGATTTGATATGTATATATAGTGAAAAATAAGGGCTTCCCTGGTGGCTCAGCTGGTAAAGAATCTGCCTGCAATGCAGGAGACCTAAGTTTGATCCCTGGGTTGGGAAGATCCCCTGGAGAAGGGAATGGTTACCCACTACAGTATTCTGGCCTGGAGAATTCCATGGACTGTGTAAGTCCATGAGGTCACAAAGAGTTGGACACGACTGAGTGATTTTGACTTTCATAACAAAAAATGATTACCACAATAAGTTTAGTTAACAACCATCACCACACATAGTAACTAATTTTGTTATGTTTAAAAATCTAAGTCTGTTTATTTCACTTGACAAGGTAAGATTTATTATTTATTTTTATGTGGGCCATTCTGCCCCACAATTTGCCAGGATAATATGTTAATCCCCCTATAAGCTATGGTTAATTTTGATCACAAATTTGTTCATCTAAAGGGAGGGCATATCTGTTACCCACTTTTGACTCACAGAGAATCACACTTCTTTAGACCTGAAAGAGCTTAGAGATCATATAAGCCTGTCAACTTTATTTTACAGTTAAGTGGCAACCCACTCCAGTATTCTTGCCTGGAGAATCCCATGGAAGGAGGAGCCTGGTAGGCTACAGTCCACAGGGTCGCAAAGAGTCGGACACAACTGAGCGACTTCACTTTCACTTAAGGAAATCAATGCAGACAGATTGAAATGGCATAACAAATTTCATAATCTTTTCATGATACTGTATTGTCTCTTAGAAATTAAAATAATTACTCAAAAACATTTTTATACATTTACAACTATACCATATATGTCACAGTGTATGCTTTAAAAAAAATCCAGGCATATTTAATTTACTCATAGAAACATGAAGAAGTGTTATCTTTGAATTAAAACTATTAGTATTTATATTCTTCACAGTACAGAGAATTTCCCTATTTCATCAGTGAAAGAAGAAATAGACAATTCCAGTTAAAACAAATCCCTTTTTCAAGTTGAATTATGGTATGAAAAGTAGTTGTAAAGGCACATCAATTTTATGACAGGTCAAATGATTTGTTAATTATTTTTATTTTCTTCAATTTATTCTAATCTATAACCATAGTACAGTGCTTAAAAGGTCTTTTAGGCAATTGTTTTTCTTCCTATTTTCAATGTCAAAAGGAGGAGATGCATTAAGGTTTGGGAAAGTGCCTCTAAGAAGCTATATTTGAATTATGGCTTGATTTTCAGTAGAATTTAGGTGAAATTGTTCTGTTTCTTACCTTTTTTTTGGACCAAAGAATAATTTCTTAGTGAACCTTTTTATTTGGCAGATAGCAGTTAACAGGGGGCTTCCCTGGTGACTCAGTGGTAAAGAATCCGCCTGCCAATGCAGGACACACAGATTTGATCTCTGGGTCAGGAAGAGTCCCTGGAGGGGGAAGTGGCAAACCACTCCAATATTCTTGCCTGAGAAATCCCATGGACAGAGGAACCTGGTGGTCCATGGGGTTGCAAAAGAGTTGGAGAAGACTTTGCAACCAAACGACAACAGCAACAAATACTAAGCAGTTATGTAAGCGCTTGACATACAGTGTCTAAGGTAATTATTCCAACATCCTTAGATTTAGATCACAGAAAAATTGCTGGAATAACATTCCTCAAACTTTGAAAATTTGAAAGCATTAGCTATAGAGCACTAAAAACCATTAGTAACTTGAATGCTATAGTTGCCTGTTTAACTTTGAAAGTGAAAGTCGCTCAGTTGTGTCCAACTCTTTGTGATCCCATGGACAATACAGTCCATGGAATTCTCCAGGCCAGAATACTGGAGTGGGTAACCTTTCCCTTCTCCAAGGGATCTTCCCAACCTAAGGATCAAACCAATGTCTCCTGCATTGCAGGTGGATTAACTTTGACTTGGCCTTTTTTTCCCCTTATGGAAAAGACCAGGTCAAAGTTAAGTAGGTAACTTTGGCATTCCTTGGAGCCTTTAGAACTGGACAAGGAACAACAGACTGGTTCCAAATAGGGAAAGGAGTACATCAAGGCTGTATATTGTCACTCTGCTTATTTAACTTATATGCAGAGTACATCATGAGAAACGCTGGGCTGGAAGAAACACAAGCTGGAATCAAGATTGCCGGGAGAAATATCAATAACCTCAGATATGCAGATGACACCACCCTTATGGCAGAAAGTGAAGAGGAACTAAAAAGCCTCTTGATGAAAGTGAGAGAGGAGAGTGAAAAAGTTGGCTTAAAGCTCAACATTCAGAAAACTAAGATCATGGCATCTGGTCCCATCACTTCATGGGAAATAGATGGGGAAACAGTGTCAGACTTTATTTTGGGGGGCTCCCAAATCACTGCAGATGGTGACTGCAGCCATGAAATTAAAAGATGCTTACTCTTTGGAAGAAAAGTTATGACCAACCTAGATAGCATATTGAAAAGCAGAGACATTACTTTGCCCACAAAGGTCTGTCTAGTCAAGGCTATGGTTTTTCCAGTGGTCATGTATGGATGTGAGAATTGGACTGTGAGAAAAGCTGAGTGCCGAAGAATTGATGCTTTTGAACTGTGGTGTTGGAGTAGACTCTTGAAAGAGTCCCTTGGACTGCAAGGTGGAGAAGGAAATGGCAACCCACTCCAGTACTCTTGACTAGAAAATCCTATGGACAGAGGAGCCTGGCAGGCTCCTCAGTCCATGGGGTCGCAAAGAGTCGGACACAACTGAGTGACTTCACTTGGACTGCAAGGAGATCAGCCCTGGGTGTTCTTTGGAAGGAATCATGCTAAGGCTGAAATTCCAGTACTTCGGCCACCTCATGCGAAGAGTTGAGTCATTGGAAAAGACTCTGATGCTGGGAGGGATTGGTGGCAGGAGGAGAAGGGGACGACCGAGGATGAGATGGCTGGATGGCATCACGGACTCGATGGACGTGAGTTTGAGTGAACTCTGGGAGTTGGTGATGGACAGGGAGGCCTGGCGTGCTGCTATTCATGGGGTTGCAAAGAGTCAGACACGACTGAGCAACTGAACTGAACTGGAGCCTTTAATTTTGCTAATGGGCATATGAACTTCAAAGTCAGGATTATAGTATAGGGCCTTGAAACTCTCTTCTCAGCAACACTTATTAATAACTGGTGGAACATCTTGTTTTAGAGCACTGGTTCCCAAAGTGTGATCCTGGGCTAGCAGCATCAGCACCACTTCAGAACTGCTTGTTTAGTTGCTAAGTTGTGCCCAATTCTTTGCGACCCTGAGGACTGTAGCTCACTAGGCTTCTCTAGGAAACCAGGCAAGAATACTGGAGTGGTTTGCCATTTCCTACTCCAGGGGATCTTCTGGACCCAGGGACCAAACCGCATTTCCTGCATTGGCAAGAAGATTATCACTGAGCCACCAGGGAAGCCTTTAGAAATGCAAATTCTTGGGACCCACCCCAGCCCTGGCTGAATCAGAATTTCTGGGCATGGGGCAATCTTTGTCCAAGCCCTTCCCTTGAGAACCACTATTCTAGAGGTTTGCAGTATTGGAGTAGTTTGCTGTGGAAGAGTAGTCAGTCAATTGGGATTTCAAGTGTAATAGATGTTTCAAAGGACAGTATTTATTACTATGAAATTGCTTTCTGTTGCATTCAGGAGGAATTTTAGTATTGTCCTACAAGTCTTTTTTAAAAGTCCCGTTGTACTAATTTGGGGAACATAACTTGTAGTTACCCATTTCTGAGTCTTAGTTCATATCTTCTTTAGAATGCAATCCCTCTATAGTAATTGCAAAAATCAGGAGACAATATGTAGTTCCAGTCCTAGTACTATTGCCAATTTGATGTGAAAACATGAACAAGCCTTATAATTATTTGAAACTTATTTCTTCATCTGTAAAGAATGAAGAACTTCTCTTGTTAATAAAACAAGAAGTTCCTTTTAGCTGTAACATTCTGCTTATCATTTTTCCAGTTTATTATGTTCTGTTTCTTGCTCACTTTATTCAATTAATTTATTATTTCCTAAGATAATACATGTAAATATGTAAAATATTAACTAGTTCTACAAGGGTTATAACAAGAGACAGCAGTTCTGTGTCCCATTCCTCCTCATCTCTGACCCTGCTTCCTGTAGGTAAACATTTTATATGTTTTGTAAATGATACACTCTAACTTGTTTCTTATATTTAAATATCATCTATAGACTTCCTTCTGTGGAAGAGAGGCCTTATCCTTCCTCGCTTTCTTCCATATTAGGAAGTCTGTTGTTGTTTAGTTGCTAAGTCCTGTCCAACTCTTGCAACCCCATGGACCACTAGGCTCATCTGTCCATGGGATTTTCCAGACAAGAATACTGGAGTGGGTTGCCATCTTCTTCAGGGGATCTTCTGACCCATGGATTGAACCTGCATCGCCTGCATTGGCAGGCGGATTCTTTACCACTGAACCAACTTGGTGGAACATCTTGTTTTAGAGCACTGGTTCCCAAAGTGTGATCCTGGGCTAGCAGCATCAGCACCACTTCAGAACTGCTTGTTTAGTTGCTAAGTTGTGCCCAATTCTTTGCGACCCTGAGGACTGTAGCTCACTAGGCTTCTCTAGGAAACCAGGCAAGAATACTGGAGTGGTTTGCCATTTCCTACTCCAGGGGATCTTCTGGACCCAGGGACCAAACCGCATTTCCTGCATTGGCAAGAAGATTATCACTGAGCCACCAGGGAAGCCTTTAGAAATGCAAATTCTTGGGACCCACCCCAGCCCTGGCTGAATCAGAATTTCTGGGCATGGGGCAATCTTTGTCCAAGCCCTTCCCTTGAGAACCACTATTCTAGAGGTTTGCAGTATTGGAGTAGTTTGCTGTGGAAGAGTAGTCAGTCAATTGGGATTTCAAGTGTAATAGATGTTTCAAAGGACAGTATTCATTACTATGAAATTGCTTTCTATTGCATTCAGGAGGAATTTTAGTATTGTCCTACAAGTCTTTTTTAAAAGTCCCGTTGTACTAATTTGGGGAACATAACTTGTAGTTACCCATTTCTGAGTCTTAGTTCATATCTTCTTTAGAATGCAATCCCTCTATAGTAATTGCAAAAATCAGGAGACAATATGTAGTTCCAGTCCTAGTACTATTGCCAATTTGATGTGAAAACATGAACAAGCCTTATAATTATTTGAAACTTATTTCTTCATCTGTAAAGAATGAAGAACTTCTCTTGTTAATAAAACAAGAAGTTCCTTTTAGCTGTAACATTCTGCTTATCATTTTTCCAGTTTATTATGTTCTGTTTCTTGCTCACTTTATTCAATTAATTTATTATTTCCTAAGATAATACATGTAAATATGTAAAATATTAACTAGTTCTACAAGGGTTATAACAAGAGACAGCAGTTCTGTGTCCCATTCCTCCTCATCTCTGACCCTGCTTCCTGTAGGTAAACATTTTATATGTTTTGTAAATGATACACTCTAACTTGTTTCTTATATTTAAATATCATCTATAGACTTCCTTCTGTGGAAGAGAGGCCTTATCCTTCCTCGCTTTCTTCCATATTAGGAAGTCTGTTGTTGTTTAGTTGCTAAGTCCTGTCCAACTCTTGCAACCCCATGGACCACTAGGCTCATCTGTCCATGGGATTTTCCAGACAAGAATACTGGAGTGGGTTGCCATCTTCTTCAGGGGATCTTCTGACCCATGGATTGAACCTGCATCGCCTGCATTGGCAGGCGGATTCTTTACCACTGAACCAACTGGGAAGCCTCAGGAAGTCTATAGGTGATACTTAAATTTAAAAAACAAAAATTTAGTTTATCAATTATGGTGAGATCTGTTTTCAGCATTGACATTATGATTTCTATAGTAAATATTCACATATGAGCCATGTTTTGTTGACTGATTACATTTGTATAAAACTATTTCATTTTTGTTTTTTTCATTTGCTCAGTTTTCTATAGAACTATTCTCAAGCTCTCCATCTGAGGAGGTCATCTTTCCTAGTATGTTTAAACATGCTAGGTTATCTGTAACTTATTTATTTTTTAATATGTGTGTGCTGTAGCTTTATTTTACCTCAACTGGTGGTTCTCTATCTAGTCCTGCTTAAAAGTCTGTCCTCCTGTAATTTCCCCTGCAACCTTACCTTAAAATTTATTTTGCTTCTCTTTTGGAATCTTCTGTTTCCAGGATTTCATGCACCCCACCCCTTTTTTGTGGTTTAACATACTAATTTTGGTTTCAGGTGTCCTCTGCTAGCTTTCTGATAAAGGATGGCACATTTTTTAATCTTTCAAGTTTGAAAATGCCTTCTTCTAGTCTCCCCATCTGATTGACAGCTTGGTATAGGATTCAAGGTTGGAAATAATTTCCCCATCAAATATTGAACTTCATTGTTTTCTAGTTTATAATTCTTCTGTTGAGAATTTATTGTTATTCATATGTGTGATCCTTTGTATAAGATCTGTTTTTCCTCTCAGAAAGCTTTAGAAGCTTTATTCCCTGACTTTAGGAATGTTGTTACATGCATTGCAGATCATCTTTTTTGCTTTCATTGTTCTGACTGCTTCATGGACTCTTTCAGTCTAAATATAGACAGTCATATCCTGCAGTGGTAGAATTTTCCTTACGTCCTCGTCATTATTTCTTCCTTTGCACTTTCTTCATCTCATTTTGGGACTCCTGTTGGTTGGATATTGGCTTTCCTAAATTGATCCTCTAATTTCCTTGTTTTTATCTCTACAACCTTGTCTGTTTTGTGAGCTCCTCGACTATAAATTCTGTTCCTTCTACTGCTTTTGTTTTATTCAGTTTTACATTTAAATATAGCAGAATTAGCATTTTCATGTATAGGTCTATACATTTTAAAAAATGTATAATGTAAGATACAGAACTCTTCCACTCCATCTTTAAATCCCCTCCTGTCATCCTTTTATAGTCAACCCTTTCCTGCAATCCTAGCAACTGATCTGTTTTCCCTTTCTGTAGTTTTGTCTTTTTTAGTATGTCATATAAATGCAGTCATACAGTATGTAACCCTTTGAAGCTCTCTCCATTGGCTTAGCACAGTGCATTTGGAATTCACCCATGTTCTTGTATGTATCCATAATTAATTATTCTTTATTGTTAAGGAATATTCTGTTTTATGGATATACCACAGTTTTTCTGTTCACCATTTGAAGGATGTTTGGATTGTTTCCAGCTTGGGAGGAATCATGATTATTAATTAAGCTGCTATAAATATTCATGTGCAGGTTTTTATGTGAACTTAAGTTTTCATTTCTCTTGGATATTTACCCAGAAGTGGCATTGTTGGGTCATATGACAACTCTGTTTTATTTTACAAGAATCTGCTAAACTATTTTTCCAGAGTGGATGTACTATTTTGTATTCCTACCAGCAACATATGAGAGTTCCAGTCGTTCTTCATCTTTGTCAATACTTGCTATTGTCATTTTAAAAATATTTTGGTCATTCTATGATGTATGTAGTATTATTAAAGATAAACACATGGCCAATAGGTACATGAAGAGATAACCAACATTATTAGCCATCAGGGGAATGCAAAAAAAAGCAAAACACAAAGAAGGCACCATTTCATACCTACATGGGATGGCTATAATCCAAGAGATAGTAATGTGATTTGGGAACTCTCATATGCTACTGATGAGAATGACAGTAGTGCAGCTGAAGCAATTCCATTCCTAGGTATTACCCAAGAGAATAGAAATGTCCAGACAAAAACTTGCACATGAATGTCTATAACAGCATCAGTCATTTGATTGTCAAAAAGTAGAAACTACGCACATAGCTGTCAACTGATGAATGGATAACTAAAATCTACCTTAACTATACAAAGGATTGAAATACTGATACATAGGTGCTCCTTGAAAACATTGTGCTAAGTGAAAGAAGTCAGTTCCACAGGACAGTATATTATATACCATTTGTTCGAAGTGTCCAGAATAGGCAAATACATAGAGACAGAAAGTAAATTAGTGGTTCCCTGGAGTTGGTGGGGATAGGAGGATTGGAGGCTGATGGTTGTGAGATGTGGAGTTTCATTTTGGGGGTAATAAAAATGTTCTAAAATTGATTGTGGTAATGGATGTATAACTATAATATACCAAAAAATAATTGAAATGTACCTTGTGAGTGAATGGTATAGTATGTGAACTATATTATAAAGCTATTTAAAAATCACCAGAGTTTTAAGTATACGATTCAGCAGTTTTTAGTGAATATGCAGAGTTGTGCAGACATCACCACAAAAGTTTTATAACATTTTTATCCATCAAAAAGATCCTTTGTGCCTGTTTGCATTTAATACTTATTCCCATCCTAACTGCAGGCAACCACTAACCTGCTTTCTTTCTCTTTAGACTTGTATTCTTGGTATATTTCATATGGATGGAATCATATCTTTTGGAATCATGCCCCTTTTGCATCTAGCTTCTTTTACTTCAGTTCAGTTCAGTCTCTCAGTCGTGTCCGACTCTTTGCGACCCCATGAATCGCAGCACGCCAGGCCTCCCTGTCCATCACCATCTCCCGGAGTTCACTCAGACTCACGTCCATCGAGTCAGTGATGCCATCCAGCCATCTCATCCTCTGTCGTCCCCTTCTCCTCCTGCCCCCAATCCCTCCCAGCATCAGACTCTTTTCCAATGAGTCAACTCTTTGCATGAGGTGGCCAAAGTACTGGAGTTTCAGCTTCAGCATCATTCCTTCCAAACAAGTCCCAGGGTTGATCTCCTTCAGAATGGACTGGTTGGATCTCCTTGCAGTCCAAGGGACTCTCAAGAGTCTTCTCCAACACCACAGTTCAAAAGCATCGATTCTTCGGCACTCAGCCTTCTTCACAGTCCAACTCTCACATCCATACATGACCACAGGAAAAACCATAGCCTTGACTAGGCGGACCTTAGTCGGCAAAGTAATGTCTCTGCTTTTGAATATACTATCCAGGTTGGTCATAACTTTTCTTCCAAGGAGTAAGCGTCTTCTAATTTCATGGCTGCAGTCACCATCT
>SJYX01001856.1:15988-42820 GCA_006410675.1 Oreotragus oreotragus | reverse complement strand
AGCTCAACTGGAATTCCATCACCTCCACTAGCTTTGTTTGTAGTGATGCTTTCTAAGGCCCACTTGACTTCACATTCCAAGATGTCTGGCTCTAGATGAGTGATCACATTATCATGATTATCTGGGTCATGAAGATCTTTTTTGTACAGTTCTTCTGTGTATTCTTGCCACCTCTTCTTAATGTCTTCTGCTTCTGTTAGTTCCATACCGTTTTTGTCCTTTATCAAGCCCATCTTTGCAGGACATGTTCCCTTGGTATCTCTAATTTTCTTGAAGAGATTTGTAATCTTTCCCATTCTGTTGTTTTCCTCTATTTCTTGCACTGATCACTGAAGAAGTCTTTCTTATCTCTCCTTGCTGTTCTTTGGAACTAACTCTGCTTATATCTTTCTTTTTCTCCTTTGCTTTTCACCTCTCTTCTTTTCACAGCTATTTGTAAGGCCTTCCCAGACAGCCATTTTGCTTTTTTTGCATTTCTTTTCCATGGGGATGGTCTTGATCCCTGTCTCCTGTACAACGTCACGAACCTCATTCCATAGTTCATCAGGCACTCTATCTATCAGATCTAGGCCTTTAAATCTATTTCTCACTTCCACTGTATAATCATAAGGGATTTGATTTAGGTCATACCTGAATGGTCTAGTGGCTTTCCCTACTTTCTTCAATTTAAGTCTGAATTTGGAAATAAGGAGTTCATGATCTGAGCCACAGTCAGCTCCTGGTCTTGTTTTTGTTGACTGTATAGAGCTGCTCTATCTTTGGCTGCAAAGAATATAATCAATCTGATTTCGGTGTTGACCATCTGGTGATGTCCATGTGTAGAGAATTCTCTTGTGTTGTTGGAAGAGGGTGTTTGCTATGACCAGTGCATTTTATTGGCAAACTCTATTGGTCTTTGCCCTGCTTCGTTCCGCATTCCAAGGCCAAATTCGCCTTACTCCAGGTGTTTCTTGACTTCCTACTTTATCCAGTTTCTCCGCAACCATGCTGCTGCTGCTGCTAAGTCACTTCAGTCGTGTCCGACTCTTGTGTGACCCCATGGACGGCAGCCCACCAGGCTCCCCCATCCCTGGGATTCTCCAGGCAAGAATACTGGAGTGGGTTGCCATTTCCTTCTCCAGTGCATGAAAGTGAAAAGTGAAAGTGAAGTCGCTCAGTCTGTCCGACTGTTAGCGACCCCATGGACTGCAGCCCACCAGGCTACTCCGTCCATTGAATTTTCCAGGCAAGAGTACGGGGTGGGGTGCCATTGCCTTCCCCACCGCAACCATGCTACCACTTGTTATTAGTGATGTCTTATTGTGGTTTTAATTTGCATTTTCCTAATGACTAATGATAAACATCATCTTATGTGCTATAATTAGCCATTCCTGTATCTTTGGTGATATATGTAGTCAAATCTTTGCCCATTTTTAGATTGTTCAGTTGTTTTCTGATCATTGACTTTTGAGTTCTTTTATATATTTTTGGTACAAAGCTTTTTTGTCAGGTGATATACAGATATATTCTTCCAGTCTGTGGCTTGTATTTTCACTTTCCTAACAGTGTCATTTGCAGAGCAAAAGTTCTTAATTTTGGTAAAGTCCAATTAATCAGTTTTTCTTTTATATTATACCTAAGTTCTCTTTACTAACTCAAGGTCTTGACGATTTTCTCCTTGCTTCTAAAAGTTTTAAAGTTTTGTTCTATATTTCGATCTTTGATCCATTTTAAGTTAATTGTATCATAGAAGATATGAGGTATAGGTTGAGGATCATTTTTTTTCTTTTGCATATGGCTGTCAAGTGTTTCTTCCAGCACTGTTTGATAAAACTGTGAATTTTTTCTGTATTGAGCTGCTCTTGCAACTTTGCCAAAAATCATATTTTTATGGGTCTCTGTGTGTTTTCTCTGTGTGTTTACATTTACTTTCCTCTATCTATCTTTGTCTTCCTGCCTCTAATATTTCTTCTGTTCTTGATCTTTCTCTTTTCTGATTCTCTCTACCATTTTCCCTTTTTCTGTCTCTTTTCTCAAAATGAAATGTATGGGTTAATACTTTTAGTTTAAAGACAGTAAATATGAAGAATGTCTGTTTTCTCTACAAGGAAGAAATGCCAAAAATGAAATAACTTTTTCACTGTAACTCAGTTTTTCTCAATGAATTTGGGGTCTTAAAGAAAGATGGTGATCCCTCTTCCCAAACCGTGTTTCAGGACTTTGCACCAGTGTTTTGATTTCTTTAAAAAAGAAGTTAGTCAAGGTAATTTCAAATTGGCATGCTAAAGAAGGTAAAGGTTTTATTTTTTTCTACCATGCTTTTATTTCATTCCTAAACTGTAAAATTGATTATTGATGCTTTTCCTTTAGGGGGCAGTGGTTATTACTGCTGGAGCCAAAGATAACAGAAAAACAATTTTGAAAGCAACTTAATTTTACAGCTTCTCCAAAACCAGCTTTAGATCTATTTATTTTTTTAAAACACTTAGAAAAAGTAAGGACGAAATTAGATTTTGGCATTTAATTAATACTTGACAGTGGAATCAAGTAATGTGAGTGACGAGTCATTTTTGAGGCTTACCAGGGTCATATTTACTTTGGTTTTCTCAGAATTCAAAGCAGTTTTTTCCAGAAAAGTGCCCTAAACATTGAATCATGCCTCTAGTGCTGTGCCACAGCATTTTAAATGTAGCCCATTAGAAAGTTTGTGGGTAAGATATTTTTCATTACACTTCATTTTACATTTTAATTGTTTGCATTTTCAGAGAAACGCCCTTTTTTGCAATTTCTCTTTCTGTTAATGTTATACGATAGTTTGGAGACATTAGTCAAGAACTGTGTCAGTGTTTCCTAGCATAACTAATGGATTTAATTTCTGTCATGCTGAAAGTGACAATCGCTTGTTCGTGTCCGACTCTTTGAGACTCCATGGACTATACAGTCCTTGGAATTCTCCAGGACAGAATACTGTAGTGGGTAGCCTTTCGCTTTTGCAGGGGATCTTTCCAACCCAGGTCTCCTGCATTGCAGACGGATTCTTTACCAGCTGAGCCACCAGGGAAGCCCATCCTATGACCCTAGCATAGGGTTATTATCTAGGAAAATTAAATAAGATTACTTAAATATCATACCTGAAATAGCCAGATAACTGCTTTGCCACTTTACTTGAGTTGTGACCTGTACCACTTTAGATTAAGGAGTCCGCCACCCCACCCCCACTTTCTTTGTTTTTTAAGATAGTACAAAAGCTTACTTAGTTAATTGTGTTCAGATTTTTTTCCCCCTCTCATCTCCATGAAACTATGAAGGGAGCAGGGAACTTGGGCAGAGACTGAAAATTCGGCAGAGGTCTTAAAGCAGTGTCATGTGGGCTGAACTGCATCATACACACCTGAGCCTTATTGCAGTTCCTTTGCAACCTCGTGCAGCAGTTGCCTTGAATTAAGCTGCAAACTCAGGTTTCTTTTGGTCAGAAAGCTCAGCTGCTTGTGCATACTTCTCTCAACCTTGGGCTGCTTGGGTTAATCCCACCCTTCCCCAACTGGGTAGCTCTGCAAGTTCCTTCTTCTCATGTCTCCTCGAATCAAGTTCTCTGTTTGTAGGAGCATCGGCTCTTCCTCTTCTTTTCACAGGGTCCTGACTTAACCTGGGCAAGCCAGCCCGTTGCTTCTGGTCCTGAGAAGTGCCAAGATTCTGCAGCGCTGACTCCAACTGCCTTCTCATGCCTAGACTTTGGGATGCTTTCCGGATACCTGCATAAGCAAGCCCTTGCCACTGCTACCTATTCCTTCGTGCGCTCTGCTTTTTCCTTCTTGCCACACGTGTGTTCCCTTCTCCCCCTGCCCACCTCTATCCCTTGTACACAATGCATAAAGGATGGAAAAAGTACTGCGGCCAGAAGCCTCTGAATGAGGCATCAATGGATGAATATTTAGGCAGCTTAGGGCTGTTTCGAAAGCTGACTGCCAAGGATGCCTCTTGCCTCTTTCGTGCTATTTCGGAGCAGGTAAAAGGAAAACAAATATACCTTTCCCATGCTAAGTTTTTGGAGTTTGAGACTTGGCACAGTACTGTAATTGAAAGAACTGTAACCCACCAAAACAAAATTCCCTTCTCTCTTTCGTATTTAAAACATTACGTTCTCTCTAATACTTAACTAGCTTGGTGTGGGCCTTTGCCGATTAGTTCAAATATATTGCTGTGCCTTTGTTGTCTTTTCTAAATGCCACTTTGGAATGTAAGAGATAACATGGGGTTAAAAAATCTTTGAAATGTATCTTGATCCTTTATAAGCAACTCTGTCTTCCTCTAAATTTTATACCTAAGGAAAAATCTATAGATGGTGTCCATAAGTAGTAGAAGCGGGGAGCATGACAGAATCATGCCTCCTCAGTATCACTAGAGATGACAAAAACAGATTTTAGTAAGATCAGGACTTAATTTCCGAATTTCCTACATATGTTCTGAATGGAGGGGGAGGCTTGAGTATCTAGTTCATAGTCTTAAGTTAGAAGCTTCTGTTTCAAATGACTGCTGACAGTGAGCTGGTCTTTCTCTTCTTTTTAGTTATTTTGCAGCCAGGTCCATCACTTGGAAATCAGGAAGGCTTGTGTGTCATATATGAGAGAAAATCAACAAACTTTTGAATCTGTAAGTAGAATATATAACCAAGGAAGAATTGTTTGTAGAATATGCCTCAGATAGGAAATGGATTTTGAGCACCTATGTATGAATATTGTATCCCGCAGTCCCCTCTTGGTAGCAAATATTTAATTTTTCAGTTAGCTTCTTTTCCCCTGGGTAGCATACTTCCGAATCTCCTCCCAGAACTAGATTGTTTTGTACTCTAAAAATTATGAAAGCTAATCTTTATCTTTCCCACCATTTATCCCCCTTATACCCCAACAGTTACATTTTGACCATGTTATCCATATCACGGTTTTCTTAAACAAGTAATCATAGTTCACAAAAGGTTTGGCTATGTTGATATTTTTAAACGTGCATTTTAAAATTTGTACAAATGAGAACTTCTTCTGTTCTTTCTTAATTCTATGCTAAATGATCATCAGTCAACTTGATGAATCATATAAAACTAAACTATAAGGGAACAAATTAGTCCCAAACATGTCTTTTCATGTGACAAACTGGTAATTAGAGCTCTTCCACTAATTGATTGACTTTAAAACAACTTCTAGAACACAGCTTTGTATATGTTGAAGTGTAAGTTGGAGTATGTTGAAGTCTTGTTAACAGAATGAGGTTTTATCAAGGTCTGATTTGAAGTGTGCCTTTTCCTGTGGTTGTTACTTTTGTTGTTCTTCTTTTTTTTTTTTTAATACACTCCTAGCCATTCCAGTGCTATTTGTTCTCCTGACTATACTATGGATATTTGCCTGCTGTTCGAGGTTTACTCTTAATTTTCTCAATAGGTTTCAGTGAGTTGTAAAACTATATGAAGCCTTCTTGATTTTGAAGCATTTTACCTTGAAGTTAATTAGTCTTCGCCACACCTGGGGAAAGGATTATTCGTGAAATTACTTCAAATGCAAGACCATGGTGTAAAGCAGTGCATCTCAAGTATTTTTGTGCATACCAATCACCTGGGGATCTTGTTAAAAAACAAATTCTGATTCAGTAAATCTGACCTGGGGCCCAAGATTTCTGCAGTTAACAAATTCCTGAGTGATGCTTCTGTTGTTCATGGACCACGTTTTGAGTAACAAAGATGTGGGTAAAATTTTAAAACCATTTGGATGAATCTCAGATTAATTAGGCAGAGTGAAAGAAGCCAGACTTTCCAAAAAGTACATGTTGTATGATTTTCTTTATATAAAACTCTAGAAAATACAAACTACAAACCAGTCTATAGAAAAACAGTAGATCGATCATTGGTTGCTTTGGGATCAGTGAAGTTATACAGGCACACAAGGAAACTTATGGGGGTGATGGACATACTCACTATCACAATTGTCATGATGGTTTCATGGGTGCATATGTATGTTAACTTAATTGTGTCATTTAAATATGTATGGTTTATTGTATGTCAGTTATACCTCAAAATTGTTTAAAAAGGTGGTTGAGAAAAATTGAAATGATTTTTTAAGTCTAGTGATACACATGAATGGAACTAGATGTATATTATCTCATATTCTCTGAGATTAATTTTTATTGAGGTATATTTTACATCTGATAAAACTCACCATTTTATGTTTTAGTGTTTTAAGTTTTGGTAATAATATACAGTATAGCTGCCACTGCAGTCAAGATATAAAAATATTTCCATCATCTAAAAGTTCCCTTTTGCTCATTTTGAAACGAATGAAATTCCCTTTAAAGTTCCTCAGTTCAACTTTGTAAATGAATGTCTGCTGTCAAATTTTAAATACTTATAATTATTATGCTTGCTTGATTTATACAAATTGTTGCTTAAGTTGGCATTTCAAAAGAAACTCAAAGGCATACCATTTGATGAAATGCACTGATATGTGGATAAGCCAGGACATTTTCTAAGATACTTTTAATAATAGTCCAGCTTTCCTCCACTCAACTTTTGTGTATGTGCAAATCTTCTTGAGGTGCTGTACAAAGTTGTCATTTAATATCCTAATTGTTCAGCTGAACAAAAACTCACTGGAAGATTATATTGCAGAATATACTCAGATTTCAGTAATGCTGTGTATTTGGTTAAGTCAAGTTTGTTTTATTTTTGAAGTATGTGGAGGGATCTTTTGAGAAATACCTGGAACGGTTGGGAGATCCCAAGGTAAGATGAAATATGGGGTTTAATCTTATCAGAGTATTTTAAATAGTAGCCTAAATATCATTCAGCTGTGTCACTTGAGCTAGAGCCAATCTATTTTCTTAAGTAGCCAGCTGTGTTGAGTCAGATACTTCTTGCAAAACTTTAGAGGCTGGTGATTGACCTGTTGTTTTGTGTTGAATATTGAAAATTGTGTGCTAGCAATTTTATCATCCATAGACTAGCGAAATTATACACTGCTTGGAAACAGGACTGACCTAAACCTTTTCACTTTAGTGTGGGAGGGGGGTGGTAATGAATATTACTAGGAGGTCATTGTTTTTATTAAATAATTTATCTGATTTGTAGTTATCTTTCTTTCATGTGTGACTAAGATTCATAAACAATTAAAAATAATTTTATGTGATTAAATTGCATAGTTCTAGACTTAACACATTTACTAAATACCTTGTTAACTTCTATTCTTACACTAATTGCATTTTTATTGTGCCTTTTAAATCTCCCATATTACTGTCCTTATAGCAAACTAAGATCTTTAAGTTGACTTTTTTTTCAGAATAAGTTTATGTTAATAAGTAACTATCACAGTATCCCAGGCTCAAAGAAAGTTATAGTGTGTTGTACAAATTCTTCATCTAAAACAGTGTTAAGCTCCTAAAAAATAATTGTTGAACTTGCAAAAACGTCTACCTCCTAGGTACAGAATGTTTTTAAAGACTTTATGTACTCTTTATGTTTAGGAAAGTGCTGGCCAGCTGGAAATAAGAGCTCTTTCTCTAATTTATAAGTAAGTTGAATCTATTTATTGAGAGAGTGAGTGTGTGTGTAAGATTTCTAATAGAGTCCCTCAATGATTGAGAATATTTGAGGTTTGATATATTGATAAGTAAAATGAAGCAGTCTAAGTAAAGTCAGTGACAAAATTTGTGTCCATTTGAATGGGATAATAAAGGATTTTAAGAATTGCTGGTATTATTCCTTTAGAAAATCAGAATACTCTAGAATTTTTGTATATTTAACTTTGTGCCTCTTGTGCATGCATGCTCTATGGGGCAATATCACTTCCAATAGGGTAGAAATTGTTTCCTGAGGACAAAAAAATACTAGATATTACATTGGTTTATGATCCTTCAAAGGATCACGGTTCATAAACATATGATTATAGTGTGTGTGTATATATATATAAACTAGGTATATAGTATATTTGTTGTAATAAATTTTTATAAGGAAATTAAGAAAAGTATTTCTTTGTTCTTTAGAGAGGCAGTAATGGTGTAAAAATTTGAAGGACACTGCTCTATTGCTTTGAAAGTTCTGTTTAGGTCTTTAAAACTGTGAAGTGGCATTTCTGAAAGCATAGGCTTTTGAAAATAGCTATAAAATGTGGGTTGTAGGGAATCTTGTTCACTTAAGGAGTTGGATCTGTGGATGACTTCTTCATTCTTAGGATGTGAGATGGAACATACCTTGATAGAGTCAGAACTCTCTTGTATGGGAACTTGTTCAAAGGTAGTGTTTTGCAGTCTGCTTATCCTTCCCTAAATCCAGCAAGAAGTAATACAGAAAAGATATCGAGCAGGAAGCTAATCAGATGATGGTTTTAAATAAGGGACCAGTTTTTAAATTGGCCTGCTTTTTGTTTTTGTATGGCTCTAGCTAAGAATGCTTTTTAAAATTTTTTAAGTGGTTTTTATAAAAGAATAGCATTTCATGGCATATGAACATTATGTAAAAGTCAAATTTCAGTGTCCATAAATAAAGCATTATTGGAACATAATCATGTACATTTGTTTATACATTGTCTGTGGCCGCTTTCAGGCTAGAAAGTCAAAGTCGAGTAAATCATATAGCCTGCAAAGGCCATATGTTTGTTATCTGGTCATTTACCAAGAAAATTTTTCATTTACTAAGAAAATTTTGCCAACCCCTGCTTTAAATAAATAGGAGCCTCCAAAACTTACAGATACTCATACAGTGGAAAGTTTATCTTCTTTACTCCTCCTTTCCTCAAAATGCATTTTTAAAATGCATAGGACTTTAGGGACAGTTAGCTAGCTATGCTGAATTTAAAATTTAACCTCTTAAACATTTGAGTTATTTTATGTGAACAAAGTAGGCAGTTTAAAAGCACAACTGTTCGTTCCTATAACTATTTCTTGTGTATACTAAATTGTCTCTTCTCATCCATCTTTGTTTTCTACCCATGTAGTCGGGATTTCATTCTTTATCGCTATCCTGGCAAGCCTCCAACTTATGTCACAGATAATGGCTATGAAGACAAGGTAAGAAGATAAATGAGTGTTTACTAAAATAAACACTTGAATGATACTACCAGTATGCTATCGACAAATCATCCTTTTTTAACCCAATTAATGAAAAATAAGCACAGTCTAAAAGTCAAGATTTTTTACAACCAAGCCTTTTCCTCTCCAGTTAGCCTTAGTATTGTTAGCTATCTTTCTGAACAACCTGATCCTGTCACGCCTCTGTAGTAGGAAAAACCCACCCAAAACCTTAATTGACTCTTCACTGATTAGAAGATAGGATCAAATTCTGAAGCAAGACATTCAGTGCCCTTGTTGTTGTTCAGTCCTTCAGTTGTATCAGACTCTTTGTGACCCCATGGACTGCAGCACGCCAGGCTTCCCTGACTTTCACCATCTCCTGGACCTTGCTCCAACTCCTATCCATTGAGTCAGTGATGCCATTCCAACTGTCTCCTCCTCTGTCTTCCCCTTCTCCTACCATCAATCTTTCCCAGCATTGGGGTCTTTTCTAGTGAGTCAGCTCTTCTCATCAGGTATTGGAGCTTCAGCTTTAGCATCGGTCCCTCCGCTGAATATTCAGGACTGATCTCCTTTCGGATGGACTGGATGGATCTCCTTGCAGTCCAGAAGACTGTCAAGAGTCTTCTCCAACACCACAGTTCAAAAGCATCAATTCTTCGGTGCTCAGCTTTCTTTATGGTCCAACTTTCACATCTATACATGACTACTGGAAAAACCATAGTTTTGACTACAGACATTTGTCAGTAAAGTAAGTCTCTGCTTTTTAATATGCTGTTTAGGTTTGTCATAGCTTTTCTTCCAAGGAGCAAGCATCTTTTAATTTCAAGGCTGCAGTCAGCATCTTCAGTGATTTTGGAGCCCAAGAAAAAAGTCTGTCACTGGTTCCACTGTTTCTCCATCTATTTGCCATGAAGTGATGGGACCAGATGCCATGATCTTAGTTTTTTGAATGTTGAGTTTTAAGCCAGCTTTTTCACTTTCCTCTTTCAACTTCATCAAGAGGCTCTTTAGTTCCTCTTCACTTTTTGCCAGGGTCCCAAACCTTCTTTCCAGCTTCATTGTCCTTCAGCCTTAGTATATCATGAGGCCTGAGTGTCCAGCTTTCATGATTTCCTATGTATCTAAAATGTCAGTTTCTTTGAAACCTTACCAACTCCCCTGGAGTTATTGCCTCCTTTTTTGTTCCCCTAACATCACCCAAGTAATTATAGTGTTTATCACCTTATATACGTTTTTATGTCTGTTTTTCTTATTAGTCTGAAAGTTTCTTAAGTATAGGGACATTATGCTAAACTACTGTCTAGTAAAGTGCCTGGAAAAATAGGTTGTTGTGTTGGTTGAGAACTCTCAGCAGGTAAACAAGTTGTTTTTCAGCATACAGCTTTTCTTACAAAGAGTTTTTAAGAACACCCTTCTATCCACATGATTTAGTTAGTGAATACAGATTACACAGTACTTGAGTTTTGTCTATTTCATACCATAGAGCAAAATTCAGGCATCATTTTGATAGTAAAAAAAGACTAGACAGTGGTAGAACTGTTAGAATATTACATTATATCTAGATAGAAGACCTGAACTAGGGAAGTGGCATTAAGAATAGGAAAGACTGAATAGAATGCAAGAGATAACTTCAATCGTAAGTATAAAGTGGAACATGTTAATTATTTTACCAATGTGTGCTAAGTCGCTTCAGTTGTGTCCAACTCTTTGTGACCCCATGGACCGTAGCCCGCCAGGCTCCTCTGTCCATGGGATTCTCTAGGCAAGAATACTGGAGTGGGTTGCCATTTCCTTCTCAAGGGCATCTTCCCGACCTGGGATTGAACCTGTGTCTTTTATGTCTCCTGCACTGGCAGGAGGATTCTTTACCACTAGTGCCACCTGGAAAGCCAAGCACTTCCCTTTTTTTTTTTTTTCATCAATAGTATTTAAAATACTATTTTACCAGTAGTACTGCCAATTTGTTCAGTAAACATTAAGCCCCTATAGTGTACAGTGTACCAGTCAATTGACTGGGCTTTGGGGATACCAAAATTAATAAAGCAGAATCCTTGCCCTTTTCTTATGAAGACAGACATATAAATGATACAGTGCAGTGATATATTTTATAATAGAAATATATGCAAGGAGCATAGAAGAAAAAGCCCTTCACTGTGCTTGAGGGAGTACAGAAAGTTTCATGGTAGTTGTAATATTTAAGTGGAATATCCAAAAAATGAATCTAACAAATATGAAGAGCAGTCTATTCAGAGGAAACACTATATACAAAGGCATAGAAGCAAGAGTTAATTTGTTAGCTGATTCCTTCAATCTCTTAATTTTTTCAAACAATTTAAAGGCCAGGCTTACTAACCAAATTATTTCAGTAAAAATGCTCCCTGGCTCCATATGATGAAATCTGTTTATATAAATCTGTCTAAGACCTTTTTGAATTTTTGTTCAAAAACCTCTATCTTGTGTAAGGGATGTAATCCCAAGTGATCAAGTCTATTTCATTTTGAAGCCACCTCTGGCATCACCAACATGAGGTAACAGAGAATTCTCTGTGATGTGTAAGAGGATAGTGTCACCAAGTTTCCTTAGTAGAAAATTATCGTAAGCACTCTTTTGTTTGTATTTTCCTACACTACCCTGGCTAATTTCTCCCAATAAACCAGTTCTCTGACCCCAGGTCTATTATTCTTCCTTAGTCTTTTTTTTTGAAATCACAACTATCAATATAATCCATTTCAAAGTTCTAAGAGGGCATATCAAGCTAAAGTAAAACACAACAAAATTTAAGTTGCAAAGTTTCACCCACCCCAAGCAGTATTTACATTTAAGAGGAGGTTTAGTAGTATTGCTCCTATATAGCATATTGATACACTGCTATACAATATAGTGAATAACATTTTGAATAAATTGAAATTCTTCCCCCATAGTCTTTTAAGTTTGGGATTTTGGTGTATTTGTCCTGTTTTCTCCGTTTTTAGAAGTTAAGCTATATCTTTTGACTTCTGTTAGGCTTTCTATTATATTCACTCAATATGTAAAAGTTCCCATTTTTTGCAAATTTATAAAGCAGGACTTGTGTGGTATATTATCAGGCATGTTACTGAGGCTCAGAGTGTTACCTTAGTAGTGGTTTTAATCTTGACATTTAAAAGTAACTGTCTTACCTCCCTTAGCACGATTATCTCTAGGTCCATTCATGCTGCTGCAAATGCCATTATTTCATTCTTTTTTTTTTTTTTTTTTTTTGTCTGAGTAATGTTCTGTTGTGTGTGTGTGTGTGTGTAAACCACATCTTTTTGGAAATCAACCACATACAAAAATGGTAAGAAGGTTAAAAGACAAAGTAGTGAAATATCTATATCCATAATCAGTGAAGGGATACACAAAATAGATGTAAAATATGATGTCAAAACAGTAGTGAGGGGAGAAGGGTAAAAATGCACTTGATAAGATGCATCTGGAATTAAGAGATCAGCAGTTTAAAATCATCACGTATATGTAGATAAATTGCCATATATAAATTTAAAGCTAACCGCAAACCAGAAATCTATAATAGATATACTCACATAATAGAGAAAAGAATCCAAATGTTAAGATTAGAGGAAGTCATTGGCTCATAAGGGAAGAGAACAGAAGAAAGGAACAAAAAATTACAAAAACAACTTCAAAACAGTTAAAAAAAGAATAAAAGGATGGAAAATTGTGTCAAGTATCTGGAGTAAATTATACTCATACTAGCAGTATACTAGAGAGTTTAAGTTGCATAACTACTTTGGAAAATATTTTTTTTATGGACATGGTTTACTGTATTGTGCTAGTTTCAGGTGTGCAGTGGGGTGATTCAGTTATATATACATATATATGTATATTTATTTTTCAGATTCTTTTCACTTATTAAAAAATAAAAGTAAATAAAGGTTACTGTCCAGAAAATCTTTTAATGGCATACAGGTTTCATTTATCTGTATTTAGATTTTAAAACTCGCTTTTTTCCCAGCTCTGTTGAGGTGTAATTGACATATATACTAAGTGAAGTGAGTCAAACAGAGAAAGACAAATACTGTATGATATCACATGTGGAATCTGAAAGTTACTTTTTAAATTTTTTTTAAAAGCAAATACTTTAATTTTTTATTTCTGATTAGCAGCTTCAAATATTTCAGAGTTGTAAGATAGCTAACATTACTTGTTGTTGTTTTTTTTTTTCAGATTCTACTCTGCTATTCAAGTAATGGTCATTATGATTCAGTGTACTCAAAGCAATTTCAGTCAAGTGCAGCTGTTTGTCAAGGTATGTGAAGGCTTTATAAATGTTTGGGTGTGCTTTCAGATGATTTGTTGCCAATCTTCAAATTGGGAGGTCTACCATAAATAGCTCTTCTAAAACTCTGTTGGTGCCTGTTGAATTTGTATACTGGATTATAGCTATTTTCACATTGTTATGAAAAACTCTTGAACTGGAGTCTTGATTATTTTTTTTCCTTTAGCTGTATTGTATGAAATTCTCTATAAAGATGTGTTTGTTGTGGATGAAGAAGAGTTGAAGACTGCAGTTGAATTGTTTCGAAGTGGTTCCAAGAAGAACAGGAACAATGCTGTGACTGGCAATGAGGATGTCCATATTGACTACAAGAGTTTAACTCAAGATAGGTAACAAAGGGAAGAGGGATGTCAGCTATAGGATCATCTTGTTTCTGTGCATCATTTGAAATTGGAAGGGATCTGGCAGGTTTGTGATTTAAACTATTTCTATACAGTCATCTCTCAACATTTGCAGTGGATTGGTGCCAGGACCCCTGCAAACACCAAAACGCTCAATGCTCAAGTCCCTTATATAAAATGGTGTAGTATGTGCAGTCAGCCCTCTCCATATCCATTGGCTCTGCATCCACAGGTTTAACCAATTCCATCTGCTGTTGTTTGAGAATGTGGAACCTGCTGAAATGAAGGGGCCAACTTCATGTACACAGACATGTATGTATATACGTATGCTCTTGTGTACAGGGATATACATTTTTTAATGGGAGAAGAGATGTTTTACCAAAAGATATGTTGCGTTGTGAAACACTCAGGCTTTGGGTGTTTGATCCAAGTCAGAATCATTCTTTTTTCCTTTTCTCCTGTTAATGTCTTGTGTCAATTTTTAGTCCAGCCAGAATAACTCAAGTGGGTTGGGTGTTGGAGGGGATGTGTCCCCTCCTGACACATCTTGAGTCTGACCCCAGAATCAGTTTTTTAGTTGTTAGAAGAAACTTTAGAACTGTCTAATCCCTTGATTCTCAAACTTATATACAAATTACTTAGGGTGGCTGTTTAGAAAGGCACATTTTGGGGCCTCCTTTTAAAATTGAAGGTCAGAATAGGGCCAGGGATCTACTTTTTAAGCAAGTATACCCAAATATTCTATACAGGTAGGCCATGACCACACTTGGGGAGGGTGGCGACAACTAGTTCTAAATCAGTACATCGATTTGTAGATGGTAACTGAGGTTCATAGTGGTTACTTGACACATACATTCAACTACTAGAAAAGAATCTCTCAGGCTAAAGGGGAGTTTTAGGTGCTTTTGAGTACTTTGGTACTCACTAGAAGTATACATTGTGTGGCCTCTTAGGAAGCAGCTGTGTTGAAAAGATTTAGTCAGAAACTTTGAGATCATAAAGTAGCTGTCACTTTATATTTCTTCCTGATTCTTCTGTCTGGAACTCAGATAGGTTTGGTGCTAGTCAGATATAACCTTTTTGTTGTCTTGCAGTTCTATTTTTTGAATGTTTAATGCTCGTTTTTTTTCTTTTTTTGGATAAAGAGGTTTGTGTTTTTTTTAAAACAAACAAACTTACAGTCAGCACTCCTAATCCAGATGCGGAGCCTGTGGATATAAAAGGCTGACCATGAGGGACTTGAGAATCTTGAATTTGGTACCTGCCTGTGGTCCTAGACCCAATCTCCCATGGATACCAAGAGATGACTGTGTTAGGGGTGTGGGAGGTGGCAACCGTTTATATCAGGGTAGAAGTTGCTTCATGCTTCACTGATTATTCATCCTAAGAACTTGAGGCTTAGTTTTAGGGAACAGACTGGTAGACATAGTAGGGGAAGGAGAAGGTAGACAAATCGAGAAATTAGCATTGACATACATACACTACCAATGCGTAAAACAGATAACTAGCGGGAAGCTGCTGTATAACACAGGGAGCCCAATCTGGTGCTCTGTGATGACGTAGAGGGGTGGAATGGGGGAAGGGAAAGAGGTTCAAGAGGGAGGGGATATATATACACATATATTTATATGTGTATATAATTATGATTGATTCACATTGGTGTATGGCAGAGACCACCACAACATTGTAAAGCGATTATCCTCCAATTAAAAAAAAAAAACCGACACTTAGAGAAACTTAAAGTAGTAGGAAGGCAAGGTGTATTAGTTATTTTCTGCTACACAGCAATATTTCCACAAACTTAGGAGCTTAAAACAGCATTCTTATCTCATACTTTATGTGGGTTAGGAATCTGGGCACAGCTTAGCTGGGTCTTCTGCTTAGGATGTCACAAGAATGTAATGAGGGTTTTGATCAAGATTGAGTTATATGGAGCTTTGGGGAAAAATCCAGGTGGTTCTTGGTGGTATTCAATTCCATGCAGCTCTAGGACTAAGAACTTGAGCTTTTTGTTGACAACCAGAGATAACCCTCAGCTTCTTGCTGCATGGCGTTGGTGAACATGGCTGATTCCTTATAGTCAACAAAAAAGAGAGAGAGAGATCAGCAAGACAGGCACTACATTGTTATGCTGTGTAATGATACCAGTTCAGTTCAATTCAGTCACTCAGTCGTGTCCAGCTCTTTGCAACCCCATAGACCGCAGCACGCCAGGCCTCGCTGTCCATCATCAACTACCAGAATTTACCCAAACTCATGTCCATGGAGTTGGTGATGCCATCCAACCATCTCATCCTCTGTCATCCCCTTATCCTCCTACCTTCAATCTTTTCCAGCATCAGGGTCTTCAAATGAGTCAGCTCTTTGCATCAGGTGGCCAAAGTATTGGAGTTTCAGCTTCAGCATCGGTCCTTCCAATGAATATTTAGGACTGATTTCCTTTAGGATGGACTGGTTGGATCTCCTTGCAGTCCAAGAGACTCTCAAGAGTGTTCCACAACATCACAGTTCAAACGCATCAGTACTTCGGCACTCAGCTTTCTTTATAGTCAAACTCTCACATCCATACATGACTATTGCAAAAACCATAGCTTTGACATTTGTTGGCAAAGTAATGTCTCTGCTTTTTAATATGCTGTCTAGGTTGGTCATAATTTTCCTTCCAAGGAGTAAGCATCTTTTAAGTTCAAGGCCGCAGTCACCATCTGTAGTGATTTTGGAGCCCCCCAAACTAAAGTTAGCCACTGTTTCCCCATCTATTTGCCATGAAGTGATGGGACCAGATGCCATGGTCTTAGTTTTCTGAATGTTGTGTTTTAAGCCAGCTTTTTCACTCTCCTCTTTCACTTTCATCAAGAGGCTCTTTAGTTCTTCTTCAGTTTCTGCCATAAGGGTGGTGTCATCTGCATATCTGAGGTTATTGATATTTCTCCTGGCAGTCTTGATTTCAGCTTGTGCTTCATCCAGCCCAGTGATTCTCATGATGTACTCTGCATATAAGTTAAATAAGCAGGGTGACAATATACAGCCTTGATGTACTCCTTTTCCTATTTGGAACCAGTCTGTTGTTCCATGTGCAGTTCTAACTGTTGCTTCCTGACCTGCATACAGATTTCTCAAGAGGCAGGTCAGGTGGTCTAGTATTCCCATCTCTTTCAGAATTTTCCACAGTTTGTTGTGGTCTACACAGTCAAAGGCTTTGGTGTAATCAATAAAGCAGAAGTAGATGTTTTCCTGGAATTCTCTTGCTTTTTCTGTGATCCAGCAGATGTTGGCAATTTGATCTCTGGTTCCTCTGCCTTTTCTAAATCCAAGTTGAACCTTTGGAAGTTTCACAGTTTATGTATTGTTGAAGCCTGGCTTAGAGAATTTTGAGCATTACTTTGCTAGTATGTGAGATGAATGCAATTGTGTGGTAGTTTGAACATTTTTTGGCATTGCCGCCCTTCAGGATTGAAATGAAAACTGACCTTTTCCAGTCCTGCGGCCACTGCTGAGTTTTCCAAATTTGCTGGTGTATTGAATGCAGCACTTGCACAGCATCATCTTTTAGGATCTGAAATAGCTCAACTGGAATTCAATTACCTCCACTAGCTTTGTTTGCAGTGTTGCTTCCTAAGGCTCACTTGACTTCACATTCCAGGATGTCTGGCTCTAGGTGAGTGATCACACCATCATGATTATCTTGGTCATGAAGATCTTTTTTGTACAGTTCTTCCGTGTATTCTTGCCACCGCTTCTTAATATCTTCTGCTTCTGTTAGGTCTATACCATTTATGTCCTTTGTTGAGCCCATCTTTGCATGAAATGTTCCCTTGGTATTTCTGATTTTCTTGAAGTGATTTCTAGTCTTTCCCAATCTATTGTTCTCCTCTGTTTCTTTGCACTGATCACTGAGGAAGGCTTTCTTGTCTCTTCTTGCTATTCTTTGGAACTCTGCATTCAAATGGGTATATCTTTCCTTTTCTCCTTTGCTTTTCACTTCTCTTCTTTTCACAGCTATTTGGAAGGCCTCCTCAGACAGCCATTTTGCTTTTTTNCACTGATCACTGAGGAAGGCTTTCTTGTCTCTTCTTGCTATTCTTTGGAACTCTGCATTCAAATGGGTATATCTTTCCTTTTCTCCTTTGCTTTTCACTTCTCTTCTTTTCACAGCTATTTGGAAGGCCTCCTCAGACAGCCATTTTGCTTTTTTTGTATTTCTTTTTCTTGGGAATGGTGTTTATCCCTGGCTCCTATACAGTGTCACACACCTCTGTCCATAGTTCCTCAGGCATTCTGTCTATCAGGTCTATTCCTTTAAATCTATTTCTCACTTTCACTGTATAATTGTAAGGGATTTGATTTAGGTCATACCTGAGTGGTCTAGTGGTTTTCCCTACTTTCTTCAATTTAAGTCTGAATTTGGCAATTAGGAGTTCATGATCTAAGCCACAGTCAGCTCCTGGTCTTGTTTTTGCTGACCGTGTAGAGTTTCTCCATCTTTAGCTACAAATAATATAACCACTCTGATTTCGGTGTTGGCCATCTGGTGATGTCCACGTGTAGAGTCTTCTCTTGTGTTGTTGGAAGAGGGTGTTTGCTGTGACCAGAGCATTCTCTTGGCAAAACTCTATTAGTCTTTGCCCTGCTTCATTCTGTACTCCAAGGGCAAATTTGCCTGCTACTCCAGGTGTTTCATGACTTCCTACTTTTGCATTTCAGTCCCCTATAATGAAAAGGACATCTTTTTTGGGTGTTAGTTCTAAAAGGTCTTGTAGGTCTTCATAGAACTGTTCAGCTTCAGCTTCTTCAGTGTTACTGGTTGGGGCATAGGTTTGGATTACCATGATATTGAATGGTTTGCCTTTGAAATGAACAGAGATCATTCTGTTGCTTTTGAGATTGCATCCAAGTACTGCATCTCGGATTCTTTTGTTGACCATGATGGCTACTCCATTTCTTCTAAGGGATTCTTGCCTGCAGTAGTAGATATAATAGTCATCTGAGTTAAATTCACCCATTCCAGTCCATTTTAGTTCTCTGATTCCTAAAATGTCAACGTTCACTCGTGCCATCTCTGGTGTTTGACCACTTCCAATTTGCCTTGATTCGTGGACCTAAAATTCCAGGTTCCTATGCAATATTGCTCTTTACAGCATTGGACTTTGCTTCTGTCACCAGTCACATCCACCACTGGGTGTTGTTTTTGCTTTGGCTCTGTCTCTTCATTCTTCAGTTATTTCTCCGCTCATCTCCAGTAGCATATTGGGCACCTACTGACCTGGGGAGTTCATCTTTCAGTGACCTATCTTTTTGCCTTTTCATACTCTTCATGGGGTTCTCAAGGCAAGAATACTATACATCATGTATATAATGATATACATCCTGTCTCTTCGTTAGATGCAGGCTTAGAGGGGAATCGTACAAGCATGTGAACACCAGGAGGTGGGGACCATATGAACCATCTTAAGATTTTTTCCCTACAGGAGGAGTGAAATACAGAAGGTGTATGTAGCATGTACTTTAAGAAAAAGAAGCATGATGTTGGGATGTTGGGATGAAAAATTTGCCTCATTTTTAGAACTGAACTACTTTACCACTAGGTGGTGGTATAGTCATTAGACTTAAGACTTCTTAGCTACTGCATTTATATAAAGCTCTTTGTTCTAAATCTTTTCAATTAGGACTGAAGAGTGGGGTGCCTGCTGCAATGTTGAAAATATACCAGAGGGGTACAATCAAGGAACAGACGAAACAAAGGTTTGAGATCTTCTAGGGCAAATAATTTTCATAATCTTGGCTTGCAATATTATCAGTTAAACTAGTAAAGGTCAGATGGTCCATTTTAGTTATATAGGGTGGGGGAGGAGCTGATGTTTTCCTTTGTGGAAGTCTTGATCTGAAAATGTAAAATGTGTGCTTAATGTTCTCTGAATTTTTATTCTTATGGAGTTGTAATTTTTTTCCAAAGCTTTCTCTGAACACTTCAGAAATTTCAGAAGCTGTTGTTTTCAAGTTAAAGTAATATTAGAAACCTGGTGGATATTTGGTTTGCAGTCAGTCTTCTGTTGCTAAGGTTTCTTTTTGTCATTAAAAAGAATAATGTTTATTCCTGTTTCACTCAAAGAAAATAGGCAGTAATCCTAGTTAGAGAAGCAAGAGGAATTTTACCATCTGTATAGGTCTAAAATCAAGCAGACCTTCAGTTTGAAACTAGCTAAATAGGGCAAATATTACTAGAACAATCTTTGTGTACGCCCTCAAGTGCTGGTAATTTGGAAACAGTATGGAATACCATGACATTCTAAGAAAGCAGAAGAAAAAGATAAGTCTTTGGAAATTGTAACAGATTTTGTTCAGAATGAAGTAGTTTTCAGATATGTCCAGGTGACTTTAGGGTACAGAAACACTTGCACCTCTGTGTATATATCAAGATGAGACTTGTTGAATAGCCCTGACTGAATCTTTAATTCTTGTCTGTGTTGCATTGGTTTATATATGTCCTGAGTTATTGGATGCTTTAGAAAATATTTCCCTTCTGTCATCTATAACCTTTTAGATTTCTGCATATTACTTATTTAGACTCCTGATTTTTAAAATACACAGTAAAACTTATTGTGGTTTTTATTTCTTTTAATAAAGAAGGAAAGGCCTATATGTACAGAGTTTTATAAAAAGGAAAAGAACCTTATTTCTTCCTTCTGCATAGAAGGAAGACTTAAGGATGGTGAGTTGTAGCATGATTATTTTTGTTTTAGTCTCCAGAAAATCCATCAAAGATGCTCTTCCCCTATAAGGTGCTCAAAGCCCTGGATCCAGAAATCTATCGTAATGTAGAATTTGATGTTTGGTTGGACAGCAGAAAAGGTAATGAAATAACAGGGTATTTTTGAATCCTGACAGATCTAGGAGAACAATTTTGCAAATTATTTTTAAATAAGAGATGTTTTCAAACCATAGTTATGAAAAACACTTTTATATGTTTATATGGTACTTTTTAGCCTACTCAATACATGGTTTAAGTCCAAAGGAGGAAACAAATAGGTATAGAATTGGTGAGGGATCTTTTAGAGTCTGATGTTCATCAGGGACTTCAACTTTGCAAAGACTCCGTCTTAGATAACTTTAAGAGTACCAGAATTGTAAGTGGAAATAAATTCCACTTAAGTTTAATGTGTTAAGATGGATGATAGATGAATAGGTCAAGTGTTAGCAAACTGTGACATGTGAGTCAAATCCAATCTGCCCCCTGTTTTTCTATGGTCCATGAACTGAGAATGGTTTTCTATTTTTAAGTGGCAGGGAAAAATTAAAAGAACAATATGTTGTGACACATGAAAATTATATTCAATTTTCAGTGACCATGAGGTTTTATGACAGATTTAAATAGTTGCAACAGAGTCTATATGGCCTACATTCTTTAAGATATTTATTATCTGGCTCTTTACAGAGAAAATTTGCCAACCCTTGAAATAGGTAATTGTTTCTCTCTCCTTATTAACTAAGTTGATCAAATTAGGTCTTAAAGTTCTGCCATCAGTGTAGCCTTTAATGTTTCATATTCAACTCCTTGGACCTTGGTGGTGAGCCTAGGTATAGTTAATAATCTAGAATGAGATTAATACTTTGTAGAACACAATAAATTGCTAAAAATACAGTTGACCCTTGAACAACATGAAGGTTAGGGTCACTGATCCTCCAAACGGTTGAAAATCCAGATATAATTTCTAGTCTGCCCTCAGTATCCCAATTCCTCTGTATCCACAGTTCCACATCCTCAGATTCAACCAACCTCGGTATTTGTATTACTATTGAAAAAAATCTACATATGAGTGGATCCCTGCAGTTCAAACCCATGTTGTTCAGGGGAAAACTGTATTGCTTTGAAGAAGCTGCATAGTGTTTCTTTCTCTTTTTTTTTTCTTTTCTTAAAAAATTGAAGTGTTACTTTCAAATTGAACCTTATTGGTGTATGACTAATTGTAAGATTACAACCTCCAAGTTTCCACTTATTTGTGTCTTAAAGCGCAGAACTATTCTGGCAAATCTCCTTAAATCGACCACAGTAATAACCTGTTAAGAGTGATGGAAAGACCTTTCAGGACAGTGGTCCCTCACCTTTTTGTCACTAGGGACTGATTTTGTGGAAGACAGTTTTTCCATGGACCGGGAGGGGAATGGTTTTGGGATGGTTCAAGCACATTACATGTATTGTGCACTTTATTTTTATTATTACATCAGCTCCACCTCACATCATCAGATGTTAGATCCCGGAGGTTGGGGAACCCTGCTTTTGAACATTTTCCCTACAGATTTTATATTATAAGGATTGGTAGCATTGTCAAAAACACTGTGGTAAAAACAAATTAGAAAATGAACTGTTGTAAAATAGGAAAGGAACCAATTCAGTTGAGCTTGAATCTTCATTTTCTTTTAATAGAACTTCAAAAATCTGATTATATGGAGTATGCTGGGAGACAGTACTATTTGGGAGACAAATGTCAGGTTAGTTTCTTCTTTAAAGAATCAGTAATTTGTTTTTCTGAGATTGTGGTTTTAGTCATTAATATGTGATTAACAAAACTAATGTTTATGTTAGGTTTTAATTACAAACTTGTGATTATATGTAAAGTATAAAGCTTTTTCAGCTTGTGCTGCCTCCATTGAACTGGACTGGCAGTGTTTATTATCAGCTGCTTTAATAAGTAGATACTGAACTCCATTTCAGGAGAAGTATTTTTGCTTAGCAAAAGCCAGATCTGCTGATAGACTCAAGACTAGATGTGTTCTTACTGTCTCTTCCCCTCTTTCAGGTTCGCTTGGAATCAGGTGGAAGATATTATAATGCTCATATTCAGGAAGTTGGAAATGAAAACAGTTCAGTAACAGTCTTCATTGAAGAGCTGGCAGAAAAGTAAGAATATAATAATTTGTTGAATTAACTAAAATCTATGGCTCTTGATGCCTTTTTATACTAAATTGAGAATTACCAGGATGCTAGTAAGAGAACAAAGTTATATCTGATACTGGCCTAAGATGACTTATTTTGAATTGTAAAAGCATGTGATGAAGTATGAAATTTCAGTATGTCTATGCATAAGTTTTGAAATCCTAGGTAGTAGCCAACTTATTAGAAATAATAAGTACAACAAAATTCTGATATAAATTTATACTAATTTGAAAGCTAGTTTGCTAACTGAGCCTCTGCCAATATCAAATTAGGGTAGTCCATTCATTCTCAAACTTTAACATACCCCAGAATTACATGGAGAGCTTGTTAAAATTCAGATTGATGAGTTCTGTCCCCAAAGTTTGATTTAGGAAGTTTGTGGTGGGGTCCAAGACTTTGAACTTTTAATAAGTTTCCAGGTGATACTAATGCTGTTGGTCCACTTTGAGAACCATTAACTAGGCTGTGCTGCCCTAACAACCAGACTCTCAGCAAACTTAAGAAAGAGTTCATTTCTTTCTCATTTAGCATGTTCATAGTAGGTCAACAAAGGGGCCCAGGTTGACAAGGGCTCTATCCAGACATACGCTGCCATGATCACAGGGAGGTGGAAAATGAAAACATGACAAACCATGTGCTGACTTTTAAAGCATATGCTCACATTTTACTGGCCAAAATACATTACATAATTAAGCCTAAAGTCAGTGGGGTGAGAAAATAAAATACATAATTAAGCCTAAAGTCAGTGGATTGAGAAAATATAATCCTTCTCCAAGGAGAGGCAACAATTATTTGTAAACTAGTCTACCACAATCTTTCCTACTTAATGTGATATGTGCTATAAACAGCTATACCTGTGGCGGATTCATGTTGATGTATGGCAAAACCAATATTGTAAAGTAATTAACCTCCAATTAANAGTGGATTGAGAAAATATAATCCTTCTCCAAGGAGAGGCAACAATTATTTGTAAACTAGTCTACCACAATCTTTCCTACTTAATGTGATATGTGCTATAAACAGCTATACCTGTGGCGGATTCATGTTGATGTATGGCAAAACCAATATTGTAAAGTAATTAACCTCCAATTAAAATAAATAAATTTATATTAAAACAGCTATGAAAAAAAAAACCAGCTATGAATTTATACAAACTGCTCTTAGTTTTCTAATGTACAAAGAAAACTTCAATAAGGAGGCTAGGGGTTACAGGTTTAAGTAGAAAACACTTGAAAATGAAGCAGGAGGGATGTGTATAAAATGAGAATTGACTGTTTTGCAGTGCCTTCATGTTGTTGTCTCTACCTTTAAGGCATGTTGTTCCACTAGTTGACTTAAAACCAGTTACCCAAGTGACACCTGTTCCTTCCTGGAATGCTATGCCCAGTAGGAAAGGAAGAACTTACCAGAAAATTTCTGGGGGCTACATCCCAGAAATAGGTTTGTATACTGAAAGTTTTATTATTTTCCTCTTCTTGTTTTTATTTTTAAAGCTGTAACTTAAGTCTTATCCTGGTTTAGAGTTCCTCCTTTGACACTACTGAAGTTTGGGGATGGATAATACTTTGTTGTAGGGAGCTGTCCTGTGCATTGTAGGATGCTTGGCAGCATCCCTGGTCTCTACTCACCAGATGCCAGCAGCATTCTTCTCCAAGTTATGAGAACCAAAAATGTCTCCAGACATTGCCAAATGTGCCACAAGGAGGGAAGGGGCAAAATTGTCCTAGCTGAGAACGACTGTGTGGGTGACTTTGTTTAAGCTTAAGCTGGGGTGGACTATAAGCTCTAAAACTTGAAAAGATTTCTCAGAGAACTAGGAAAGCATCTCATGGAAGCAACCCGAGATATTATAGGCATAATTTCTTGGGTAATAGTAACATAGGAAATTGAATGACTAACTGTTTTGATGACAAAAGTTGCCTGTACTAAAGATAGTGCTGAGATGTCCATCAATAACAGAAGTTACTTGTTTTGCTCTTCCAAATGGAACACCTAGTACATCCTTTGAAAATACAGACATTTCTTCCCCTGTATTCTTATGGATTTCCTAGAAAAACATCTGAGTGTTCTAGACATTTGTGGGATACCTTGGACCTTTTGCTTTGGTTATGAAGCTTATTGCTTATTGCTTTGTTTTCTTGAAAGCTATGTCAGAGATGGACATGAAGCAACGGAAGAAGATGTTCAAGAAAGTTAGAGGGAAAGAGGTTTATATGACTATGGCTTACAGCAGGGCAGAACCCCTTCTTCCACCCAGGCTTCAGCACAGTATGCATTATGTGCATGGCCCTCCAATGCACTACTCACAGACAGCTGGCAATGTTATGTCTAATGAACATTTTCATCCTCAACATTCATCTCAGAGACAAGGTCGGGGATATGGGATGCCCAGGTAGGTCTTAACTAACTTTGAAGATAATGTACGTCTCTGTTTAGACGTTGGAAATAATTCCTGGGCAGAATTACGGTGGAACTTAGAAATATCTTAATAGTTTAGATTTCTCTTAAAATCTCTACCTGAAGGGACATAGAAAATGGAAATGATGTATACTTAAATTCTTGGCAAACTTATGGAAGATGTGTATTCTCACAGTCTAGGAGAATATGGAGCAGTTGAAAACATGCTAGAAGATAGAATGCCATCAAGCTGAGTGCCATGTATATGGCACTGAATCTATCAATAATGAACAGGCCAAACCGTAATGGAAAATAATAGGAAAAAAGAATGTATGTGTGTGTGTATATATATATATATGTATATATATACGTATATATGTATATATATATATAACTGAATCACTTTACAGCAAGAATTAATACAACATTGTAAGTCAGCTATACTTCAATTAAAAACAATGGATAGGCCTAATGTCAGTAGTGAGGAAAGCAAAGCTCTTTCTATTTGATTGTTTTTAGAAAGATATGTTAATTCTATTTAACTACAAAGACTGACTACTCAAGCAGTAGTAAAAAAAAGAGTTTTGTTTTTTTTTTCCCCGTTATTCTTAGGGATTCATCTCGCTTTATAAACAGGCACAACATGGCAGGCCCTAAAGTCGGTTTTTACCCTGGTCCAGGTAAAAAGTGCTGCCAGAGCTATGATAACTTCTATAGATCTCGGTAAGTGAACTTTAAGTGTGGAAGGTTAGAGAAAATGAGTGAGTTTGACTATTTCTATGCAATAAATATATGGACTGATATTTTTTAAGTGTCTACATAGAGGCATTTGAACTAGTATTTAGAAATTTAGAAACAAGTTAGTATCATATTTTATCTTTTTATCCCCTTCTCATTGTGAAAACTTAAGTTCCTTTAGACGTAGTCACCGCCAGTTGCATTGTATGAATAAGGAATGCCAATTTAGCTTTGCTCCAGAGAACGGACAAATGCCCAGGGGCTTGGAAGAAACCATTACTTTTTATGAAGTTGAAGAAGGGGATGAAACTGCTTATCCAGCTTTACCTGTAAGTAGTTCAAAGTTTTACTCACAAAGTTATTTACTTTTCTCTTTTATTTTTTTAAGTAAAGGTAATGTGGATAAATTTTAGCTATTTTGCAAACTACCAAATAAAGCCCTTCCTGGAAAACATGAATTTTCATCTTATAGCTTTTAAAAATTAGAGAGGGGAATTTTTTTAAGCTGTCCTTACAGAAGAGGCGTCAGAGAAGGCAATGGCACCCTACTCCAGTACTCTTACCTGGAAAATCCCATGGACAGAAGCGCCTAGGAGGCTACAGTCCACGGGGTCACAAAGAGTCAGACACGACTGAGCGACTTCACTTTCACGCATTGGGGAAGGAAATGGCAACCCACTCCAGTGTTCTTGCCTGGAGAATCCCAGGGACTGGGGAGTGTGGTGGGCTGCCATCTATGGGGTAGCACAGAATCAGACACGACTGAAGCAACTTAGCAGCAGCAACAGAAGAGGTGTAGAGGTGGACTTGCCTATATACGTATGGGCTAAAATTTTGCTTTCTTGATCATTACTTCCTCACATATTTTTGATTCTCAAGTACATTTTAAATATTTGTAGCTTTTTCTCTGACTATATAGGGACATTGTGTTTGTGTGTATCTCTTTGGTACAGAATCATGGAGGGCCCTCTACAATGGTTCCTGCTTCTTCAAGATACTGTATTGCAAGGCAAGGACATAGCTCAGGAAAACAGCCTTTGAATTCAGAGGAGGGTGAAGGCCAGAGTGACAATGGTGAGTCA
>SJYX01001856.1:0-14047 GCA_006410675.1 Oreotragus oreotragus | reverse complement strand
TTCTTTGGAGAAATGTCTACTTAGTTCTTTGGCCCATTTTTTGATTGGGTCATTTATTTTTCTGGAATTGAGCTGCAGGAGTTGCTTGTATATTTTTGAAATTAGTTCTTTGTCAGTTGCTTCATTTGCTATTATTTTCTCCCATTCTGAAGGCTGTCTTTTCACCTAGCTTATAGCTTCCTTTGTTGTGCAGAAGCTTTTAATTTTAATTAGGTCCCATTTGTTTATTTTTGCTTTTATTTCCAATATTCTGGGAGTTGGGTCATAGAGGATCCTGCTGTGATTTATGTTGGAGAGTGTTTTTTTAAAAAGATGATTCTTGTGGTATAAGCACAACAGGGCTAAAGTTTTGGTTTGGAAAGGGTCCCACTCTGTGCTGGCAGCTCATTTTGAAAGTTATCAGTTCTTATATCAGAGCTTGCTAGATTTTGAAGATGTCTTGATATTTTTCAGAAAGACAGACTTCTATTTTTGTAAGGCCACTACATTGTTAAAATGTTCAGTTCTTTGATAGGTCTTCAGTGAGTTTTGATTTGGTGAGATTTTAGTATTGGAAATATCTATTCTTTATTAGTAAGGAACTGTTTATGTTGTCCATACCACTTGTATAATTACTTTAGATTTTCCTGTGATTGTTATTTTACAAGACTGCTATGAAATAATTTCTTTTCCTGAAGAAATCTATTTGATCTATAAACATTACTATTCATTGAGTTCTAATGGCCATATGCTGTACTAAGCAATTATATTTAAAATTTAATACTTTGTCCCTCTGAGGAATGTGTGTCTTTGTTTTATATATGAGGAAATTGAGATTCAAAGGAAAAATGACATAGCTAAAATCATATACTTGGTAAATGGCAGAGATTTAATTATTTATAACAGCTTTACTTAGATATAACTTACACATTTGTACACTTCACCTAACATGTACAATTCAGTGTTTAAAGTGAAAACGGTGGCTTTCAGTATAGTCATGAAGTTGCATACATTATCACAATCAGTTTTAGAAAAAGAAACCCTGTACCCATTCGTGGCCTTCCCTAGTGGCTCAGCTGTTAAAGAATCTACCTACAGTGTGGGAGACCTGGGTTCGATCCCTGGGTTAGAAAGATCCCCTGAAGAAGGGAAAGGCTACCCATTCCAGTATTCTGGCCTGGAGAATTCCATGGACTGTACAGTCCATGGGATCCAAAGAGTTGGACATGACTGAACAACTTTCACTTCACTAGTGGCTCAGATAGTAGAGGATCTGCCAGTGATGCAGGAGACCTGGGTTCAGTTCTTGGGTTGGGAAGATCCCCTGGAGGAGGGAATGGCAACCCACTCCAGTATTCTTGCCTGGAGAATCCCATGGACAGAGGAGCCTGAGAGGCCACAGCCTAGGGAGTCATAGAGAGTCAGACACGACTGAACGACTAACACTTTCACCTATTAGTGGTCATTCCCCATTATCCCCCCAGCATCCCCTTCCCTGCTACCAGTCATAGGTAGCCATCAGTCTGCTTTCTGTCTTAATGGATTTGCCTGTTCTGGATATTTCACATAAAAGGATTCATGCAATATATGGTCCTTTGTGACTGGCAGAGATCAGTTTTGAACTTGGTTTTATCTGACTTTAAAGCATATATATGTGTATATATACACACACCATTAATAGTTGTTAGAAGTGCCTTGCATTGTGAAATGTGCTTTTTTTTTTTTTAACTGTTATTCTGTAAAATGATATATGCCTACTGAAACACTTCTGGAAGAATTGGGTGGATTAAGAAGGTATGAAGTAGTCTGAATGATTTTACTTACTGGTAAGCGTCTTTTCTTGTTATATTCTTCTTGCTGCTCTTTATGATGAAGAAAATAGATATTTTTAAGAATTTAATGAAGACAAAATATCTAGCCCAAGAATGATCTTTGAAGAATTTGTACATGTATGTGTATGCCTGCGCTTATGTATGCATATTCTCGGCTCTTTTACTCAGGATGACCCTTTGTCTATTTCTTTTAGTGTGGTGGGTACCTTCAGATGTACTGTTCACCTATGGTGGCATATTTAGAGTAACCAAGTATTTTTTCTCACCTTAAATCCTGTTTTCTGGAGGAGCTGCCTGCATGTGTATTTGATAAGTGACATGTTTAAGAATCAAATCCACTTTTGACCTTTGGGGTTTTATTTGGTGGAAAGCGGTCCAACTGAAGATTGATTTTCTCTGAATTTCAATGATATAGCAGTCTTAGAGAAAAGTACTTCAGTCCTCTAAGCCATCTTCTGACAACAAACTGATTTTCAATGTATTATATACCTGTATCAGGCTGAAAAACAGATGAGGTATGACATATTCCTTTAACGTTCACCTAAGCAACCTATTGGTTATTATAGTCACATTACTTTATAATCACCATTTCCTATATGTCAAGCATCACGCTATGTTCTTTTCACCCCACTATGAGCTAGGTACTATTATGCCTGTTTTATAGTGAAGAAATGAAGACACAGAAATTAAATAACCTGCCTAAAGTGATACAGTTATTCAAGAGTCAAATCTAGACAGTCCTAACTCCAGAGCCAGTGAAGTTAATCAACATAATCTACTGCCAGTATTGGACAGAGCTGGATTTTTCATGTCTGCCTGAACTCTTAAGAAGCAAGGGAATTTTCAAAGGAGAAATTTGTACTGTTTATAGCCAGTCTGACTAATATCTGTTGACTAGTATGAAACCTTTAAATCACTTGTTTCAAGGATGTGTACATTTTAGTTTTGAACATGTACCCATAAAACTTGAGAAAAAACAAGTGCTGGCCATCTGATACTGCTGAGCAAAAAGCTCTACATAAATGCACGTTTTCTGTCTTTTTTTTTTTAGGGGGATATCATGAAGAATATATTTATCCTTCAGGTCAGTGAGATCTGATATTATTTATAAAATTTTGAACTATAAAATAATGCTCATTATTGTACTTTGGTTATGTCTTCTAGAACCAGACTATGACACTTCAGGTGTTTATAGCACAGCTGAATCTACTGCAGACTTGGTAGGTATTTAATTATAGTCACAAACACATATAGCTCCTGTGTACTAAAGCACTGTTCTAAGAACTATGCACTTAAATGTGTTTAAATCAGAACAGTCCTATGAGATATTAGGGTATCATTCTGATTTTGTAGATGAAGAAATTGAGACCCAGAAATTAGCTCATCTAAAATCACATTTTTCTGGAAATTATCCTAGATGTTCCTAATATGTGTTGATACAAGAGGAAATTTGAACATTGGCAGTGATGATTTTTTTAGAGGATTTTGTCATGGGTCATTAATCTCAGGTATTTAATTTAGCAAGAGTTTATTTCTGGGTTATGCTACTTTCGTAGTGGAGGTCGTTAGGAGGGCTCTGCTTAGGGGCTTAGGCTGATGGAAGTTCCATTCATGATTGGTAAGACAGGAAACAAAAGTTAGTGAATGGTGCGCTGGCTCTTACAGCTTCCACGTGGAGGTGACACATATTACTTACTTTTCCATTTCTTTTTTATTGGACTGAGCATGTTTCCCTTGAGACTCTTAACTTCTCTGTGCCTGGAAGTCAAAAACTTGGAAATATTTTAATAGCACTAAGGATTACAACATTTAACCAAACTCCCTCACACGGACCAATTACTTCCTTCCACCTCAAAGGAGGCAACCCCAAAATCTACTTTAGTGTGATTAAACTCAGAGCCCAGGGTTTCTGAAAAATGTGTAGTACTCTTTTTATTGGGTTCAGATGTGGTTCCTCTTGATCTGGAGGCCTAAAACCAAAGATACAAAGTCATTCACCCACTACATACCCAATTTACAGTGGTAGACCAGGGACTAAAAACTTGCAGTTGAAACTCCCATCAGATCCAGGGAAAATGGGAGAAACAGTTACTGGCCTGTAGCATTTCTGACATCATACTGGACAGACATTTTGAGGGACCCGATCCTGGGCATTGGGACTGTTTCCTGGAGAAGCTCCCTGGTTAATTGTTTACTGGGGCTCTTGATTATGCCACAGCCCGCCCTTCCTTGGCCATGTTTGAAGTAGGCATTAGAGAATAATCCTTGTTGGCAGCTGAGCAGCTTCCTCACACTGCTTTTACTCATGGGAAATTGAGAGCCCAAGACTGGTTTTAATCTTAATTGGATAGTTTTAGTTCTGCTCATGGTTTCTTTGGCTGTGTGATTAATTTATTGTACAACTTCTCTGATTCCTTCCTGTTAGTTTCATTTGCCAGTAGCCATACTGACATTAGATTTGCTATAATTCTTTGCATTCTTATTCCTTTCATGGCTCAGTGCATAAAGAATACGCCTGCAATGCAGGAGACACAGGTTTGATGCTGGGTTGGGAAGATCCCCTGGAGGAGGAAATGGCAACCCACTCCAGTACTCTTGCCTGGAAAATCCCATGGACAGAGGAACCTGGTGGACTACAGTACACGGGTCACAAAGAGTCAGACACAGCTGAGTGACAAAGGCACACATTCCATCACATTCTTATCCCTGTTTCTCTACTTGAGTGTAAATACCTTGAGCTCATCAATCATTGATAGAAGAGTCATAACCTTTGAATACTTTTCCCATGAGCCATTTTGTCCAAGTGCAAGGACTAACTGGATGTTATATCCTTAATTGTACTCCTGGTTTGAGATACCTTAGTGCAGTCATGTTTTAATGATTTGAGTCTTGCTTCAAGGCCAGCTTTTAACCTCTTTGTGGTTCAAAATATTTATCAATTTTATCTTTTACAGTTTTGAGTTGAAGCAGTTACCTCTTCAAACCCTAAAAGTCCCAGTATTCAAAAATTCTATTCCCTTTTATTCCTGCCTACAAACTACTTTTCCTTACACATCTTAAAATACCTTGCTAAAATCTGCCAGCAGTAATCAAAACAAAAAAATGAATGTTCTGTTTCCTAAACCTCTTCCCTTAAGAGCTACAAGTTCATAATCTTCTCAAGTCAAGTTTCTGTTACAGCAGCACCCTAATTTTAGTTACCAGTTACTGTTTTTGTCAACCTAAGTTATGCTGTGGCAGCAATCCCCCAAAATCTCAGCAGCTTAACACAGTTGTTCTTACTAATGTTATAGGTCCAGTGCAGGTTGGTAGCAGGCTTTTGTTCATCAGAGTCACTTAAGAACCCAAGCTGATGGACCATGTACTTTCATAGTCATCTTGGCAGAGCTGAAGATAAGGAAATTAAACACTGGGTATCAATATTTCTGCTCATATGTCATTGTCCAAACAAGCCACAAGGTCATACCTAACTAGATGAGGCCAGGAAGAGCAACATACCCATATACCTAGGAGAATTGGAATATCTGTGAAGAAGTTGAATGACTACCTTATGTTCTCTGTGATTAATTTAAACTTTGATAGATAGCTTCATGTACTTAATTTTTTTTTTTTTTTTTTTTTTTAACTGTTTAGGCAATACATCTTAGGAAGGTGAAGAAAACTGTGATATATAATTCTCTTCCCATTATTTCTCCTTCCCTTCCTTTGTCCCTACTAGAGAAATAGTTTTTCCTCTCCCTCTGTCATTACTATTCTCAGTATTACATGCTTTTTTTTCCAGTCTTTTTATACCATTTCTTGAAATAGCCACCCAAGTTGAAAAGGCAAGTGAAAATCTCACCTTCAGGGATGACAGTAGACATTTTCTTTTTGTGTGTTTAATTTCATTTGTTACATCTTCCTTTTTGCTCTGAACTTACTTTATCATACATCCCCAATAGATTTCAATCTCTTCATGATGTGTTCTGCTCCCAACCCCCAGTCACCAAGTTTCTAAGTAATTTTTCCACAGCATTCTGAGATGAGAGGAGCTCTGCAGAACTTAAAGATTTCCAGGCACAGACTCTTCTTCTAACCATAGCATCTATTATTCTTACTTTCATGCCTAAGTATCACCTAAATCCTTCCCTAGAATTGTTTGGAATTCACACTGGGCCTTCTGAGCCAGGGCTGAGTTCACTTTTGGCAGGTATTTGGTTTGCACTTGGGGCTTCCCAAGACCAGAGTTTGATCCCTGTGTCAGGAAGATCCCCTGGAGAAAGGAATGGCAGCCCATCCCAGTATTCTTGCCTGGAGAATTCCGTGGATTAGGGGAGCCTGGCTGGATACAGTCTATGGCGTGGCAAAGAGTTGGACACGACTGAGTGACTAACACTTTTACTTTGTGCTGTACTTGAAACCAAACTTTTGAAATGTTCATTCTTTAGATCCACGTTAAGTTGTGCTTGTCTTTGTCACATTGTGGTTCCTCTTGTTTTCTATAATTACTTGCCCTGATTTCTTCTGTGTTCCTACTATGAGTACTGGTTTCTGCTGCTAGTTTATTTTCCTGTCATGACAATCTGTCATGCATAATCCTGAGTCCTTTAAAATCATTTTTGCTTTCACAAAGACAAGGTCTTGAACCAAAGGAGAATGATGTTTGGGTTATACTACATCCTGCTTGTAGGATGTATCTGACCCTTGTTTCAAGCTGTATCTTTAGATGGACTTCTTTCTTTTAGCAACACTATTGCTGGTGCTCCTGATTTTGAGGTTTTTATGGCAAGAGAGGACACTGAGAACGAGTTTAAATTACAGTCCTCCATTACATTTTAGTATCTGCATTGCGACTAGACTTGGATATGACCAAGATTTCTACAGTAGGAAATATTAGGTTAGTGCAAAAGTAATTGCAGTTTTTTTGCGTTGTTGAAATTTGCCTTTGTACTGGAATACATTCTTAAATAAATGTGGTTGTGTTATACATTATTTTAATGTGCATTTCTCAGTTTTTTTTTTTTTGCTAATGACTTGTTATGTGCAGTTTGTTTTTTATTTTAGACTGTGGAAATGGTGTTAGACAAAAAGTAAATTCGAGTGATTTTCTTATTCGAGTTCAAAATAGATTGTAAAGCAGCAGAGACAACTCGCAACAGCAATGTATTTGACCCAGAAACTGCTAACGACCATACGTGCAGTGGTGGTTCAACAATTTTTGCAAAGTATTTGGGAGCCTTCAAGATGAGGAGTATAGTGGCCAGCCATCAGAAGTTGACAAGAACCAATTGAGAGCAATCATTGAAGTTGATCCTCTTACAGCAATCCAAGAAGTTGCTGAAGCACTCAGTGTCAACCATTCTGTGGTCATTTGGCATTTGAAGCAAATTGGAAAGGTGAAAAAGCTTGATAAGTGGGTGCTTCATGAGCTGATCTGAAATAAAAAAAAAATCATTGGAAGTGTCATCTTCTCTTACTCTGTGCAACAACAGCAAACCATTTCTTGATTGGATTGTGATATGTAATGAAAAGTGGATTTTATATAACTGGTGATGACCAGCTCAGTGGCTGGAACAATAAGAAACTCCAAAGCACTCCCCAAAGCCAAACTTGCACCAAGAAAAGGTCATGGTCACTGTTTGGTGGTCTGCTGCCAGTCTGATACACTATAATTTTATGAATCCCTGCGAAACCATTACATCTGAGAAGTATGCTCAGAAAATCAGTTAGATTCACTGCAACCTGCAATGCCTGCAGCTGGCATCAGTCAACAGAAAGGGTTGCATTCTCCACGACAGCAGCCAACCACATGTTGCACAACCAGCACTTCAAAAGTTGAACGAATTGGGCTGTGAAGCTTTACCTCATCTCCCATACTCACCTGACCTCTTGCTGACTGATTACCACTTCTTCAAGCATATCGACAACGTTTTGCAGGGAAAACACTTCCACAACCAGTAGGATGCAGAAAGTATTTTCCAGAGTTTGTCAAATCCCAAAGCACAGATTTTTACGCTAAAAGAATAAGCAAGCTTGTTTCTCATTGGAAAAAATGTGTTGATTGTAATGGTTCCTATTTTTATTAATAAATATGTGTCTGAGCCTATGTGATTTAAAATTCACAGTCTGAAACCGCAATTACATTTGCACCAACCTAATAGAATAGTCACCTTAGTTGGGCACTAGAGTGATGCCTTTTGGAGTGTGATCATAGTAGTCACTTCCAAATCTGAATACTTTTAGGACAGATCAGTTTCACTTAATATTAGGAGATGTTAAAACAAAGCAGATCTTTTATTGGTATATTGTTTAATTTCTTGATTTCCCCGTATTTGTATTTGTGTATTCATTAAAGCCTCTTCAGGCTAGAAGACCATGTTCTATGCCTCCTCAGGACACAGTTACCTCATACAACTACCCTCAGAAGGTAATCTTTTTTTTTTTTTTGCAGTTAGTTCAAGTGGCCTGAGCAGAAGAAAATGAATTTTTTGTTTTTGTTCTCTTTTCCCTTCATTATACTTCAAAGAAGCTGCTTATATTCATATTTTAAGTATTCTTGTACTTCCTGGTGCCTGGCACAGTATTTAGTAAATTTATTAACAAATTGATCATCTACTGTTTCAGACACTTTTCTACCTGCTGACACTAAACTATTCATAGTCTGTCTACTCTGAACCTCTTATATAATGAATAAGGTAATGTCAGTTACCTGTCAAGTCTGTGTCATTTCCTGAAAATTAAAATGTAAAGCTTTCCTATAGAATGGGGAGCTGGCATCAAAAAGGTAGCTGAAACCATAGGAGTTAGTAAGATCATCCTGGGAAAAGGAAGAGATTGAGAAGAACTTCTAGAACAGAGCCTGTGTATCACCATTTAAAAATGGGTAGAGAAGGAATAGCCAAGGAGGGAGGAAAGCAGGAGAATGTATTATTATGGAAGTCCAGGAAAAAAAAAATTTCAATGAATAGTCGTGTCAGTTGCTGCCAAGCAGTCAAGCAACATAAGGACTAAAAAGAGTCTACTGTGACTTGTTGTCATGGAGATCATTGTGACTTTGAATATAATTTCTGAGAACCAGAGAGGGTAGCAGCCACATTGCAATGGGTAATAAGAAAATGGAGACTGCAAGTAAGGATGGTATTCATGAAGAAGAATTATCATTTGTTGAAGATCTCTCTGTGCACAGCCCTGTATTGGGTGCTGTGGCCTAATCAGAAAAACAAATTGCAGTCTTATGGAGTTTTTTTTTTTTTTTTTAAGCAACACTTTTTTTAAGTGTATTTGTATGGGGAAATATATATGCATATTAAAAATGCAATATAAATCTCTGGATAATATTCAAAAAACCCAGAGGTTACTTGTTTGTTAAGAAGGAGCTAAGCAGATAGAAGACAGGGGTTGGAGGGAAATTTTTCATTGTATATACAAGTTTATACTTGGTTTTTGAATAATAATAATGTATTACCTTTCCAGAAAAATATTTAAAAAAGTAAAGCTCTCAAAGTAATCTGGGATCTTCTAAAAGAAATAACCTTCCTATATTAGGTTTACATGAAGATTGACTTCTTGGTGTTATCATAATACTATTTCCTGAAATTTAGGATCAGATAAGAGACTAATATTATTTAAGAAACCAAACTTAGAGTTCTAAAATTTCTTCCACACAGGTGATGGTAAATTCTGCAGCAGTTGCAGCTTCCTGTGCCAATAATGTTCCAGCTCCAGCCTTACCTAACTGTGCAGCCGCTAATCAAGCTAGTAGTACCACTTCAGTTTCCTCACAGAATGCTGTACAGCCTCTGTTTGTATCTCCACCTACACAAGGCAGGCCAGGTAGGTTATTAGTGGTTGCTTACTTTGGAAGCCTCTTTTTCTGTTCATGGACATGCACATACAGCAATTATAGTGATTAGATAAAATTACTTGAATCTCCAGTATTAAGTTTGTTTAACCTACTAATAATGTATATTCTGTACTGGAGGAATCCATGAGATTTGAGAGGGATTCAATTTTTTTTTTCTTGTAAATTTGGCTTTGATATGATTTCGTAGCTATCATTTTGCTACCCAATTGAAAATTTAGAGGACTTGTACTAGTTTTTCAAATTTTGAGTTTAAGTTTTATTACACTAAAATTAAGGTAGAGGTGTTTCACACTCTTACAGAATGAAAAGTTTGGCTGTAGAATTTAAGAGATCTAAGTTAGAATCTTGGTTTTACAACTTACTAGCTATGTAACTTTGGGCAAGTTATTGAATCTTTCTTACCTGTAAACTTGGAGGTACTCATAGTACCAGTTTATGAAGTTGTTGTAAAATTTAATTGTGTTAATATAGTTTAAAAGTCTCAGCAGAATTCTGGGAAAGTGGTGGCAACCACAGCATAGCTTTTCAGTCTGTGTTACCAAATAAAAATGGAAATAGCAAAACCAGAACCCACTGGACAATGCTTAACAACAAAACTAGGTGACAAGGTCTCCCCATGAACCTTAAAATTTAAGCAGGTAGGGACAAACCACCAGGCATGAGACCTGCATGCTGTCAGGGTCTATATGGGAGCAAGAAGACAGAAGCACCGGGGATGTGGTCTGATGAACCTGAGAACAGAAAAACCTTGAAAGAGCTAATAAGAATTCACTGAAAAGTGGGGCAGCCAATTTGGAAGGAGCACCTAAGGCTGGAAAGGCATTTGACCTCTCCAATTCTCGGTGAGTGCTTTGGGTACACAGTAAAGGGACTGAAGGGCTTGGAACAGTGTGGCCCCTAAGAACTCTCAAAACTGACCTTGGCAGGACTACCTTTTGGGATAGTATTCCTCACTGGGGAGAAACTCCTGGGAGTAGAAACAGAACTGATGAGGATAGGGAAAAGAGCAAGACTGAAGTTGTAGAGAACAGAGCCAAGGAATACTAGAAAGTAGTCATATTTTAAGCACTATATAAAAAGCAGTTGAGAGTCATATGAAGTTAGAAGAGCTTTCTTGTATTCCATCTCCTTTCAGAGTTTGTGAAAAATAATTTCACATAAAAATGAATGAAAGAAAAGCCCTACATAAACATATACAGAGGTGTTTTAAGGGGAAAATGATGATATCCATGTAGACAGTAAAAGTATGTCATAAATGTGTACACTACATCGAACTTAACAACTATTTCAAAATGAGATAAAGACATTAATAAAATAATACAAAATATTAAAACATAATAAGATTATAAAAATTTCAGAGGAGGTGAAAGAACTCAGAAGAGTATTAGAAATGGAAGAAAGTCATTTTAAAAAGCCCTACATAAACATATACAGAGGTGTTTTAAGGGGAAAATGATGATATCCATGTAGACAGTAAAAGTATGTCATAAATGTGTACACTACATCGAACTTAACAACTATTTCAAAATGAGATAAAGACATTAATAAAATAATACAAAATATTAAAACATAATAAGATTATAAAAATTTCAGAGGAGGTGAAAGAACTCAGAAGAGTATTAGAAATGGAAGAAAGTCATTTTGGTAATGAAGACTAAACTACAAAGAACATGACCAAGTATATACAATAGATAATGCTTTAAGAGAAAGATGTAAAAGAGGGGGTAAATCTAAAATGAAAAAAAAAGAGACTCAAAAGTGACATATTGAAGTTATCCAGCACTGATAGAAGTTCTGAAGAAGAAAACCAACGTAAGGGAAAAGAGTACTAAAATCTACAATTCAGAAGATTTTCCTGACATTAAAAAAAGTTTAGAACCACATACTGAAACAGCACTTAGCATAATTGAGAATACTGAGCCAGAACAACCAACACCAGCATATTCTAATAAAACAACTGGACTTAAAGAAAGTGCTTTGTTTATCTAGATAAAAGAGCCTATGGAATATAAAGGAAATAAAATGATAGTCATCCAACTTTGACAGCAGTGCTTCAGCTAGAAGAAAATGGAGTGACATTTAATGAAAGGATACGTGAACCAAAGATTTTATATCCAACCAAATATTTTCAGACTTAAAGGGTAATATATAAGAATTCAGAGAATATTTTTCTCATGAGTACTTCTTGAGAAATCTACCAAAGATATGCTTTCAAGCAAGGTAGTCACTAGCCACATAGCACACTTTATTAATAATAATTAAGTAAAATCTTCAGTTGCTCAGTCACACTAACCACATACCAAGTGCTCAAAGCCGTGGCTAGTGCACTGTATTGGACAGTGCAGATACAGAATATTTCTGTCAATGAAAGTTGTATTGGATGGACAAAGTATTAATGAATTTTGGCTTTTAGACCACCAAAACAGAGACATCAACATAAGACTTGATTGTGAATATTAAATATGTATTTACACAAAATAAAGACTGAGAGGTTGATGATACACTATGTAAAAGCCTTATGTTTGAACAATGTAGATATAGTATAGCTATTTTTAAAAATAGCAGAATTGAGAGACAATATGCCAAACATTTTTTAATGCTTTCAATAAACACATCAAGTTTTGTATAGCAATCTATACTTACTTGTTATTCAGAGACTATAATGTCAGCTACAATACATGAGTATGGGATATTCCAATTTTATTCCCTGTGTCCTTGCACTCCAGGTCTCAGTATGGAAGAAAGTTAATAGAGATATATACTAAAAAGGCTAAGGAAAAACTTTTATGGTATTATATCACATTTGAATTGGAAATATCAATATGAACTTGAAGTATTTTAGCTTTAAATTTATTTCCTAGCTCTGTCTACTGAAAAGGCCTAGAAACAATGAGTATCTTTAGCATTCAGTTTGTGACACTGAAATACTATTTCTCACTTCAAAGCAAATAGCTTTGTGGAGAAATTTCTGCTTCTAGGTTTGGGCAGGAAATGTTCAAGATGAGCCTGGATCATCTTGTCATGCTAGTTGTCAAGGAAGCTACCAAAGAGTACTGGGATCATATCAAAAGGACTCAAGAGCCATTTTAGAGAGGTTCTCACTGGCCAGAGATGCAACAGTTTGAGCTTGAATAATGATCATTGTAATAGGCTGGGACATATCAAATATATTTAAAAGTTCCTGATGATATTTTAGAAATTGATTCCCTTATGATTAACAGATATAAATAACTATACATAAAATAGATGGAAAAAAACCCAAGTATTTACTGTATAGCACAGGGAACTCTACTAAATATCTTCTAATAACATATAGAAAATGATCTGAAATATGTATATATAACTTTAAAAATCAGTTCTCAAGAAGATATGAAATAATTTTGCTTTCTTGAAAACTGGACAATATAGTGAAAGAATCAAGTATTTATCCTACGTTTCTTATATGAACTTTCCTACTGGGGTAACCAAATAGTAGATGAGAGGAAGTATTTCTATATATTCTGATCAGTAAAAAAAAAAAAAGTGGCAGAATATGCTCATCTTGCAGCCCTTACTGACTGAATGGACGCACACTAAACAGCAATAGTTAAGATTGCAAAGATAGTGAGACGTTACCTATAGACTATTAAAGGAATCAATCTTGAGTCTGATCTAGTCTTCTGGATCTAGTTGCCTATTTACAGGAAAGACAAGAACATGTTGAAATGCACAGTGAGTATGTAATCAGCTAAATCTAGACTGGGAAACTCAACAAGTTGAGGGTTGCTTGAAAGAAAAATTGAAAGGAAATGACAGGGATGGAAAAAGGACCAAGAGATTGAAAGATATTCAGGATCTCAATTTTTAAAAACTTCCTTAGGGATGCATATTTGGGTGCCAAAATGCTTAAAAATACAAAGTAATTACTGTGAAAGCCAGGATGATTGATTATGGTGGGGTAAGAGAGTGGTAGTGGCTTCGCAGCTGACACTAGTGGTAAAGAACCCGCCTGCCAATGCAGGAGATGCCAGAAACAAGGGTTTGATCCCTGGGTGGGGAAGATAACCTGGAGGAGAGCATGGCAACCCCCTCCAGTATTCCTGCCTGGAGAATCCCATTGTCAGTGGAGCCTGGCAGCCTACAGTCCATAGGGTTGCAAAGAATTGGACATGACTGAAGCAACTTAGCATACAGCACTCAAGACTGTGGTGATTGTGATAGAGTACGTGGAATGTTTCTGAAATGGCTTGCAAACTTCTCTTAATCTGGATAGTGTCCACTTAAAATGAATTTGTTGTATTTGTTTTCTGTATCTGTTTTATTTATAATGTAACAATTGTGTGCTTAGCCAGTGCCTCAAACAAAACATTCTCTATATATATGTGTGTGTGTGTGTGTATATATATATATATAT